>VZTV01018298.1:0-17391 GCA_013400875.1 Anhinga rufa | reverse complement strand
GAGGTGGCAGGATTCCCCAGGGAGGCCTCAGCAGAATCAGAGAGCATGGAGGTGCCGTAGGGATGGGAAAAAACTCCAGTGAGGAACTGTGCAGAAGTGGTTTCATGGAAGACATGGAAAGCTGCTGCACGTAGAACACAGCTGAAGGGAAGGGTTTACTTTGCAAAGACATACTGGGCAGACAAACATTTCAAACTTCTAAATTTAAATCTAATTCACCCATAAGACATGAACCTTGATATCTCTTCTGGTTGGTACTCTAAGGAAAGCTTAGCCTGCAGATGCTTTTGGTCCGTTTTTTTCCTCCCTCAGGAGAACTGAATAGCAAATATGCAGGAGACCTCCAGGGAAATGCCTAGCCTTTCCTCAGGCTCTGGAGGCTTGAAGGAGTGTGTTAGTGGGATGCCTGAGGGGACATGGTCCACCAGCAGAGCTGGCTGCTGAGGTCCAAACAAAGAGCTCAGTCAGAGCTATTGGTCCTGTGGCAGTGCAGGATGGAAGTGATTTTTATCTGAGCAGTGCACCTTCAGTTTTTTCCAGCAGTGGTCTGTTTTCTAGATATAGGGGTTTTTTTATTGCTCTGAGACAATCTAGCCTGTCCCTTAGTTCAGATTGTGCCTGGCTGCGATATCTGTGAACAGTTCTACTTTCAGTACTCAGTAAAGTGGAAGATTTCTTGTGGTCATGCACCATCCTTCTGTAAAATACTTCAGGTTTTAGTAACTGAATTTCATCGCCTTGTTCAGCCTCTGGCTACCTCTGTTCCTTGTGGTCACAACAAAACCAGTATGCTGCCAGCTCCCGGGCACGTGAGAGCATTCTCATTTAAACACAGGCGGATTCGACACTCCAGAGTGTGCCCCTTACCCCCAGCAGCTTCTTCTCTTGATCACTTTATTTCTTCTTGGATTTTGTATCTTTCAGCTTGAATCATTTGGCCCTCATTCATGCAAGATCCTTCCATGTGATGGGATTTTTAATGTGATATGTAGGGTTTTGGACTAAGTATGACTTCTAATATTAATTTAAATTTTCCATAGTTAGGTACACTGCTGAGGCACAATTCTCTGATTTTAGTAGTTACAAAAAAATGTGGAGATGCTAAATAGAACTAAATTTAGCAATCTGAATTCTGGGGCTGTTTTGTCACCCCCAAACCAGAGAGATTTTAGCTAAAAAGAGATTTTACTGCAAAGAGAGATTTGATAAGATTTATGACCTATTAAGTATTACGAGAAACCGACAAATAGCAGAAAAAATTTCCAGAGAACAAAGTAATTATGAGGACTAGAGCTGTGCTCTCTCTCGCTTTCTCTTTCTCTTTTTATTATAAATAACCTTAATCCTCATCCAGGATTAAAATTCAGTGTATTTTTAGCAATGCGATGTCCTAGATAAAAGATACTTCCATCTATGTTTTTATCTCTTTTGCATACTGGAGCATTTTGTGACTTTACTTAACAGATGGATACTTTAATCTATATATCTCCAGTGCTGCAATTAGTGAGAGTTTAAGATAGTTTGGCATAGATATACCTGAGATACATGATTTTATTAAATATAATACATGAGTTTAAGGATAGAACAGTGTATGTAAAGAAAGCAAATCTATAGAAAAGTTTCTGTAGAATTTGTGGGTTTTTTTTTTGATTCCATTAGTAGAGGGACCCATTTGCAATTCAGCCTTGCTATGGAGATAAATGAACCCCCTCCCCAAAACTGTAATTATAAAATAGTATAAAATATTTGCTACTGATTGTTAACAATGACTGCTAAGAGATTAACTGAAAATCTGCACAAAATGTAATCCGCATTTCCTTAAGGAACAGATAAAACCTAATAATTTTTTAAATCCAGATGAGATTTCCAAAGACCTGCAAGTTATTTTGGCAGAAGTTTAATCACTTACTGGGCAATTTCATTATTTCAGCTTGTCATGGTTTAACCCCAGCTGGCAACTAAGCCCCACACAGCCGCTTACTCACTCCCCCCCCGGTGGGATGGAGGAGAGAATTGGAAGAGTACAAGTAAGAAACTTTGTGGGTTGAGATAAAGACAGTTTAATAAGTAAAGCAAAAGCCACGTACACAAGCAAAGCAAAACAAGGAATTCATTCACTGCTTCCCATGGGCAGGCAGGTGTTCAGCCATCTCCAGGAAAGCAGGGCTCCATCATGCGTAACGGCTACTTGGGCAGACAAACGCCATCACTCCAAACATCCCCCCCTTCCTTCTTCTTCCCCCAGCTTTATATACTGAACATGACATCATATGGTGTGGGATATCCCTTGGGTCAGTTGGGGTCAGCTGTCCCGGCTGTGTCCCTTCCCAGCTTCTCGTGCACCCCCAGCCTCCTCGCTGGTGGAGTGGGGTGAGAGGCAGAAAAGGCCTTGACTGTGTAAGCACTGCTCAGAAATAGCTGAATGAATAGTGTTATCAACAATGTTTCCAGCACAAATCCAAAACACAGCCCCATACTAGCTACTGTGAAGAAAATTAACTCTATCCCAGTCAAAACCAGCACACAGCTAAAACGCCCATCAGCTAACTTATATGCAACTTACCTATGCATGCATTGGGAAGCTGATTTTTCTATTCTGTAACTTTTTTTCTCTGGCTGAATAGCTTCCATAAATGGAGAGGGGGCAGTTGAAGTCCACTCAGCAAACTGCTTTCAAGACCTTTGTCTGCCTGAAAGCTTTAGCCTTTAGGATCATTTGGAGCAGTCCTTTCAGCTGTAGAGAAATCTGCTTTCCTATACCTGTTCCATGAACTGATCTGACTGGCTTTGTGGGTAGGTTAAAAAGACCACAGAGACAATTTCTTGCCCATGTAAGTGCAATGCAGCAGGAAAAGCAACACGGTGGAGCAGGGAATTAAACGGAGGAAGATTTCATCCACTTCCCATATTATTCTGGGTTTTGCCTCTATGCTTTCAGCATAGATATAACCTTACTCTTGCATATCTGTGAATATCCTGTGTTATAGACTATACCCGTTTGCTTTATTTACCTAAGTATATGTTTTTCTGATCAACTAGCAAGTGAGTGTTTAGTAGAGCCTGTTGTTCGCATTAGAGGAGCTTCCCTCTTGGCCACTTCTATAGACTATTAAAAGGGAGGCTGGTGAGGTGTCCAAGAGAGATTAAGTCAACACCTTACCTGTCAGACTGAGTAGGAGTCACTTCCAGATGAAAACACCTACCTTATATGTGCACTCTGTTTATGCTTTCATTAGACTTACTGAAGGAGATCAGTGTGCCTCGGGGTGATTCAGCTTGCTCTGAACTAGACTGAATCCGCTCCAAATCTTTCTCAGCTGTGCTGACTAGGGGCTCTGCTTGCCAAAACAGGCACCTAGTGTCATTTAAGGTACTGCAGGCTTTTACTGTAGCTTCCAGCAGCTACTGCAGATGAGGGTGGCTCTCAGGTAGTTCCCATGTCATTCATACCTGACAGCTCAACACTCTTATTTTGGAAATGTTTAGGGTATTGCAGGTGGAATTGAATACCAGTGTTGAGGCAGTTGAATCCTACTATAGATTTTCATTAGTTACAGTAGGAAATCAGACACCAGTGATGGCCTGTAGACACATTTAGAAACCTATATTTAGTCTTATCTCTAATGAAACTCTACATGCTCCATCTGAATCTTCTGTGCAAACCTACGCCTTCTCTCCCCTGTAGGCAACCTGACACTTCTCCTATGAGAACAGGCTGAGAGAGTTGGGGTTGTTCAGCCTGGAGAAGAGAAGGCTGCGGGGAGACCTTATTGTGGCCTTTCAGTACTTAAAGGGGGTCTATAGGAGAGATGGGGACAATCTCTTTAGCAAGGCCTGTTGTGACAGGACAAGGGGTAACGGTTTTAAACTAAAAGGAGGGTAGGTTTAGACTGGATATAAGGAAAAAAAAAATTACTATGAGAGTGGTGAGACACTGGCACAGGTTGCCCAGAGAGGTGGTAGATGGCCCATCCCTGGAAACATTCAAGGTCAGGTTGGACGGGGCTCTGAGCAACCTGGTCTAGTTGAGGATGTCCCTGCTCACTGCAGGGGGGTTGGACTAGATGACCTCTAAAGGTCCCTTCCAACCCAAATCATTCTATGGTTCTGTGATTCCGTGATTTCATACAGCAGCAGATTTTTTTTTAGCCTTTTGTCTCCTACATAAATTGACCTTCTTCAAAGCAGGTATCTATGGTCTTACGCAGTTTGTGATATGTGGAAAGTTGTGAATACATTCTGCTGTAGAGAGTTCAGTTTGGTTTTTTTCCCCATGTTAAAGACAAACATTGGCAAGAAAATATTGTATGTTACTGAAAATTGTACTAACCCATGGTTCATTTTTCAATATTTTATTTAGGATATAAATTATTAGTGTTAGAAAATTATTTTTTATTTCTTGGGTATAATTCATAGACCTATGAAAACCAAAATCTTTTTTCAACTCTATGGCCATGCAATGAGACACTCAAAAACTCTTCTTGAAAATTTGCTATACACAGTCTTCAGGTAATGAGAATGGCATAGTTCAACTGGCTAAGAGTGTTCACCTTCATAAAGATCAGTAGTCAGCTAAGGAAAGAGTTTACGTAACTAGCTTAATCTAGGCTAGAAAGTTTTAGCCTTCTTGAGGCTAAGAGGGTGACTGGAGAAATACCAAGGTGGTCTGGTTGATTTAGGAGAAACTGCTTGTTTTTGTAAAAAGTAGCTGACTGACAGATTTGGGATACAAAAGAGAGGTGCTGTAACCCATTCAGGCTGTTTCTACCAAGCCAAAACTAAGGAGCAAACCTAATGCTTCTAGTGACAGAATGTTCAGGCAGACTTAGCTAATATATTTTATATTTCTCAGAAACTGCTCTTTCTGTAATGCCAGAGATATACACTATCAAAAGTTACTGTAGGAAAAGCTTTGTGGAGTCTCAACATCTGTTGCAAACTGTTAGGTACGGTTCTCTCTGTACTCCCTGCCTAAATTCCCAAGTTATCCATTAGGAAGAGATCTGAAAGCTTGACAGATCTGGGGCTCTGTTAGCAAGACCCAACGATAAATAGAAATTAATACTTCAGTGACTGTAATTACATGAAAAGTAACTTGTTTCATAAGTCTCTTGATTTGGAAGTTCGTGACTGAGTTAAGTTCGATTAAGGAGGCTGTTAAATCCATCCAAGCTGCATCTGAAATGCATCCAGATTTTTCTCCCATTGAAGACTATGGGAATAGACTGTTAAGACTTCAAGGACTGTAGATGGGCTTCCAGTCAGCTGCATTTCTTCATTTTGAAGGTCTTGTTAGAGAAACTTCTGTAGTGGGTTGACCTTAGCTGGCTGCTAGATGCCTCAACAGGGCAGGGGGAGAATTTAAGATGGAAAAGCTCATGGGTTGACATAAAACCAGAAAGTTGGTCCGCCAATTACCATCATGGGCAAAAGAGGCTCAACCTGGAGAAGATTAATTTATTGCCAACTAAAATAGAGTTGGATGGTGAGAAACAAAGACAAAATGTAAAACACCTCCCCTTCTCCCTTCTTCCCAGCCTCAACTTCATTCCTGACCCCTCTGCCTTGTGCTGCCGAGTGGCACAGAGGAATGGGGAGTGGGGGTTGGGGTCAGTCCATAACAGCTCTCCTCTGCCACTCCTTCCTTCCTCATGCTGTTCCCCTGCTCCAGCTTGGGGTCCTCCACAGGCTGCTGTCCTTCAGGAAAATAATCTGATCCCATGTGGATTCTTCAGGGGCCACAGTTCCTGTCAGAAAAAAATGGCTCCAGCACCGTGGACTTCTCCACAGGCTGCAGGGGAATCTCTGCTCCAGTGACTGGAGCACCTCCTCCTCTCCTCCTTCTCTCACCTCGGTGCTCGCAGTGCTGTTTCTTACACATTTTTCCCTCACTCCTCTCTGCTGGGCGGTGTTTTTTACCCTTTCTTAAATATGTTTTCCTAGAGGCACCACCACTGTGGCTGCGGGGCTTGGCCATGCCCTGGGGTGGGTGGGTTGGAGCCGGCTGGAACTGGCTGTGTCCTGCATGTGTCCTCACAGAGGCCGCCCTGCAGCGCCCCACCGCCAGCGCCTGGGCACCTGCACCCTGTACGTCTTCAACCATCTTCATGGCAGAGCTAATGCAACCTGAGGGAGGCTGGCCTGTACAGTCTGTCCTTTTTAGTCCTCACACTATTTTCTCTTTCTTTCTTAGCCACTTATTTTTGTCACTCCGACTGTCATTGGATCAGCTCACCATGTTCTGCTTTATTGCTTCTTTGACCATAAATATCTGTAGTTGCTGCTCTCTTCAGTTGACTGACTGGATTTAATCCTTTGATTTGATGCACGAAACATCAGTGTAAAGCATGTAGATTGTTTTCAGTGTAAAGCATGTAGATTTTTGAAACTTTACTTTGGAAGGTTTTCCTTTTTTAAAATTTTCTCTCCTTTTGTAAAGGTTGAAGATCCTTCATACATTCAGTGGCACACAGATTGTCAGCATCCTAATTAGGCTGCTCTCATTTTTTGTTTTGTTCTCAACTTTTGATTAAGTTTTACATTACCTGCAAATTTTGAAATTATATCATGGCAGATTTTGAGGCAGTGTTGCTTACAGGATCTATTTCCATTATAAGCTAATTTAGAATTAAATAATAATAATGTAATAGATAATAAAGCTGCTCTTAGCATCCCACTGTTATATTATACCTTGTGTAATAAATTAGAATCACACAAAAGCAACTTTGTGTACACCAAGCGGATGAATATGAGTTAAATAATGATCACAGAGCTAATTCTAAACTACCATCAAGGTAAAATGACTTTCTTTCTATTTTAGCCCCAGGAGGATCAGATTTGGGTTTTAACTGATTTAACATTTGCTTTTAAAAGCCACTCTTTTGGAATTGCTAAACTATGTCAAGAAGCTGCCTGATGTACACCACCTTATATTGCTTGTCATTTGGCTGTTTTCTCAAAACCCATCTCACATATTGTGCTGTCCACTCTTTCCGTTGGTTAAGGCGTTCAATTTGTTTGATAGCAATCTGCGTTTCAGTGTTTTATTTTAGGGCTGTTCACAGGCGACTAACAACTCTATTTTTTGGTTGTATCTATGCTATAAATGTAGCTACTCTAATGTTTATGGGCTGAGAAATCACCTTTTCCTCCTTGCTTCTATTCTTGGTTTTATTTTTCTGTCCTTTTAAGTATATAACTTGCCCAGCATATATTTTAACTGTAATTACTATTTCTTAGCAGTTTATCTTACTGAAAAGTATGTACTCTCTTAATCTTTTTTCCTTCTTTATGTCCGATAGCTTTCTGGATGGCTAACTTTAGCTGCCCGGTAATTTCCTTTTCCAATTTATATGTCACAAAGTACTGTATTAAACAACTGCAAAGAATGTACGATTCCTGTGCTTCAAAGAGCAAGGAAGGAGAACAGTGTTCAAGATTAAGGTAGTCTACAGCAACTTTTAGGCCCATGTCTTGTAAACTCTTTGGGGTGACTAAGTATAGCAAATACCATAAATGTTTCAAAAAGAAAAGTTCCTTATGCTTGCACACCAAGTGACATGGCATTATCTGAGCAACTCTTTCAAACAAAATGCTTAAATCCCTATATATAGTAATATTTCTTATGGAGGATAAGTAAACATATGCAGATTTAGAAACTGTAGAGTCACTTCTGCTTTGATTGCATTTGAAAGACAGCCATTAAAATCATACAAAAGAACTTGGTACTATAGTCTGACTTATGCAGAGCATAACATTCAGTGCGGATCTTAAACCTTTCAGTTCTGTCATATTCTGCAGGCAACAAATGCTTGTAAGGCTAGCAATACTCTTATCACTGGTGCTCAGGGTAAAAAAAGTTTCTTCTAGTGGTTGAATGTTAAACTTCAGAATACTTCTTGTTTCCTTAAAATAGTCAGGACAAAAAAAAAAAGAACAAAACAAACCCAAAACCTGAAGGATTTGCAAATAAAAGGTTGCAATGCCACATGATTATTTCAAAAGCTGCTGGACGTGCTTTGTTTCCATTTAGAGCTTTAGTGTCTCACATGCAATCTGCCACTGTTTTCTGCTGTGTATTAAGAGTCCTAGTAAGCTCATTTGTTAGGTAGTTTGTCGTAGTGCACATGTGTGTGTAGGCTTGTTAATGTCTTATGCTGATTTTGCCTGAAGAGATGTAAAGCTTGTCAAAAAGCATTTTTCTTAAAAGGGAAAGATAACCCTAGATCCCCAAATGCCTTCTTTCTTTTCTGAAGAAAAAAACCAAGCCCAAAGAAAAAATCCCAAACCCAAAGAAAAAAACCACAAACTGAGGAAAGGAGGTAGAATTTCCTCTGAAGTAACTTTTATTTGTCTGTGCATCATCTCTGTTCCAAATGCAATAACTTTTGATATGTGACAAGACAACCCAGTTTTGTTGCTTTTCCAGCACACTTGTTTCCTCTTAATTCCCGGTATTTTTCCTACTTTCTCCCTCTTGCCTCTCTCTGAAATTTTCTCCTCCACTTGTCATTGCCTCTTTAACTTTTCTCTTCACCCTACTTTGAACCTTTTTACCTGTTTGTCCATGTCCTCTTGGACGTTCTTTTTTCTTGGCCACCTCATCCCACAAGTCTTCCCTCTTACCCTGTATTCTTTTGCCTAGAGACAATAAAGAGCTGAAGTGCTTAAGAGAAAGTCATTAAAGACAACAGGTCCAGAAGAGTCTGACCTCCAGTAAACCAGTTGTATTTAAGCTGGGATAAACCGCTGGTTTTAGTATAATAATCTAAAACTTATAGAGACAACCACAGTAGAACAGTGCTAACCTTAATAATATGTAGTCTACTGACCTGATTGAAGTATTTCAGTGTAGAGTTAAAATTAATTATGAACTAGAGAGAAACACAAATGAACTATTAAACTCACATTCTAGAAACAACAGATATTAGTGAAATAAAATCTTATAGAAAACCTTCTATAAAACCCCACGGCTATGGATCAGGGTGGAATTGTCTGATTTGCCTATTATGTCTGTTGTGGATTTAAATAACCCAAATTGATATCTTTGGCTGGGATGATTCTGGTAGCTATATTACATAATCTGAATTTAAAAAAAAAGTTTAAAGTTGAATTCACAAGAACATGCAGGGATCAAATCAAAACTGAGAGGAATGGTACTATGCACAGAAGGATTATCAGGTGGGCTGGTCAGAATGATCTTTTCGGTTCAAAAGGTGGTCAAGCTTTTTGGACCCAGCAAAAAAGGCTGATGTATCTGAAAGTTATTTTTTTCCAGATGTACTATGTGATCAGAAATACTCCTTCCTGCAAACCCTGTGGCTGTGTTTAGTGTTCAGCTACTTCAAATACAGCTGAGTACTGAACATTAAATACAGCTCACATCTGTATGCAGGAAAGGTGGTCTAAGTTTAGACAACAGTAGATGGACCCCACCAGCTCTGGAAGCTGTTGCTATGGAAGGCTACCTTCTACCAAGCAGGAAATAAGGAAGTTCTCTCCCTAGTTGCTGACACAGTTCTCTTCCCTCTATGTAAGGTGCAAGTGCCCAGAAACTAGCATTTAAGAGGGATCTTGCTGGCCATTAAATTTCTTCTAGTTCCTGATACATACAGAAACCTGTGACATACAAATCAGTTACCTGGCTAAAAAGATTCCTTGCTTCTGTTGAACAGACTGTCCATGTGAGCACAAAAAGTCTTCACCAATTTATAAACGTGGTCTGAGGGCTCATGGTCCCTATATTTGTACCACCATGGGATATGCATCCCTCTATTTCTGATAATAAAAGGCAGGATATCCTTAACTGTTGCCTCTTCCTTCCATACCCTTAAGTCATCACTGTGCTATATGCCTTTTATTTGTTTAGGAAATACAAAGCCTCATTAGATATCTGTGAATATACAGGTAAGTGCAGAAGATCAGAATGATTGTCTCATCATCTAGCAAAGTTCTGATTTTTGAACCTATTTTTGTAACAGTAGCTTCATCGGATAATGAAATATCATTACTGTTTGAATTTCCCAACTGTAATATTCTGCACTGCTTTACAACTTCTTACCTTATTGAAACTCTCCGCTTTCCCTTTGTGGTCTGCCAGCAGTATTGTAAATTCAGGACAGTAAACTTCTGAAATTGATACTGGGGATGGTCTGTGAATTGGCTGTCAACAATGTGCTGTTTAGATCAGTTAAAAAATTTATAATAATCTTATGCTGGCACAAAACTCCTACTGCATTTTCCTGCCCCATTTTCCTTTTCCTTATCTTTTAAATCTTCCATATTCAAACTCACAGTTTGAATCCTTTCTCGGTCACCCTGTAGTCTTTACTCTCCTAAAAATCTACACTTTTCCTTATCAAAAATACATTGTTTTCCCCAGTTTTAATTTTTTTAATCTTAGATATCCACTCAAATTTGTTGTAGAACACTGATATTCTCTCTTCCCCTTCCTCAAATCTTCCATCCCAGATTTACTGAGATTCCTTTGTGCTCGATCTTGATAGCACAGATAGCACAGACTTAAGCAACTTAGCCTCAGACTCTGCACCTGGAGCGAGAGGTGGGAGAATTAAGAGAAAGGACCATGGACATCTCAGAAGGTAGGATCAACAAAGATGAAATGTAAAAAAACCCAAAAAGCCAAGAAACTTTGTCATCCTTTTGGTAAGGGAGTAACTGCAAATAAGATGTTGAGCCAACTTGTATGGTATGTTGTGGTTTCTCAGGATAGCCTGGTAGCTTTTTTGGAAGAGGAGGTCAGGTTGCTGGTCTGTGTAAGGCAGAACGTTGCACAAAGAAAGCATGTGTTTGTTTTAAAAATGGCTCTTACAGACATTTAAGAAGTTGCAGTGGTGATATCAAAGTGTGAAGAATATGCCTTCTGTAATTATAAGCATTCCATGCATTTACATGCATAACAAAAAATCAAGCTTAAGTATTTTTAACTGCATGAGGAAAGGTACAAACTTAAGAGCAAGTCTGGGATAGATGGTAAATCATGAATGTGTATAACACGTATAGGGCATAATCCTACTTGGTCAAAACCCTCAGTGAGCAGTACTAACTGTTGCAAACTACTCATTTGTAAGTAGGTGCCATATGATACTTAACATCCCCCAAGCGTGTAAAGTTCTGTCTAGCTATATTTCCACCATGGTGATTTTTTTTTTAAAATTCTGAAAACTAAATATTAATAATATGAAAATAATGTGCAATCATATAATATGAATTTAACTCTTTTACTGAGAATGATCTGGCTTGCTTAAGAAAAGTTAAAACATGAAGGATCAAACTGGTAGAGGTTTGTCATGATTTCATTGATTTAAGCTTACATTTCCAGGTTTATCTGGATTGTGTTTAGTATTTTACCTCTATGTGATACAAAAAATGTACCTGTAACAGATCAGTCAGAGACCATTTCACATCTGCTCTCAGCCTCTGAAGGACGGCTGTCCTTCAGTGCAATGGCACTGGCTGTCCCTGGCAGTGGTGGCGAGCCCAGGCAGTGTGTGGGGCTGCCCAGGGGCAGGAGGAAGCATACCTTCGGTGCCACACTCTTCATCACTGAATCACTTCCAAATTAGATGCTTAATTCCACAGTCTTGTTGTAAGGCTCTGACAGCCTTATTCTAGGCTTTGTTTGGACTTGGGGGTATGGGAGCTCTAAGCAAAAATCGGCAGCCAGAACTTCCTAGAATAGCAGTTCGTGGGGAACAGAAGGAAATTCTGGGGAAGCAGAGCTGATAGTCATCTAGCACGATGCCCTGCGAGTGGAAAGATGATCAGTCAAAGTGGTCAGAGAAGGCCTCTGTCAAGCTGCACAGCATAGATTGCTGCAATGAGATTATCCTGCAGTATGTCAAAACCAGGCTTTCTCTCCTCTCAACTAGAGTGGTTTTGGGTATTTATTTGAACTGAGAGATCCAAATGTGCTGCACATGCTCCCTTTGTTCCCTGGGCAGGTAGTTATGTCATCCATAAAAATCTTCATCCTAATGTGATTGTCACTCTGCTGTATATTCAGCTCATTCCCACTGGGAATACTCCTGAACTGCCAGCCATCCTCTGTTGCCTTCTACCACTATTTACACAGCCAGTAATGATCCTCTTCATCCTCACAGCCCCTGGACTTCCGCGCTGTGTCTGCATAGCACTCTGTTAGTCTCAGCTCCACTGTCTCTTCCTGTGGATCCAAGCAGTCTCTGTAAGCTTAGCTCCTCTCCTGTGCCCGTTGTTCTTTCCCCTGAATTGCCCCTGCAGACAGAAGCACCCAAAACAGATCTCCTGGTCATCCCATGCTCCTAGAATGGCTGTCAAGGCCAGTATGTTCCTCTGAGTAACTCAGCAGCGACATGAGTTTCACAGGTTGGGAACCCCAAACGCAGGTTTTAGGCTGACAGTCTCTTTTCAATCTAGAGAGCACCATCAGCTGTTAACACCTCACTTCAACACAGGATAGAGAAACTTAATCTCTGAAATTTCTGGAGGTGCATATATATATGAGAAATGTAAGACAACTTGGTTCTCAATAACTCATATTGGAAGCTTTCAAGCACACAGTCACTCCACTAGCATTTGGTGGCGGTAATCTTAAGCTTTCAGACAGCTGAGGGAAGTAGCTGTGTTTATATACTGTTGTAAGCTCCTGGAAGAAAATAGGTCAACATGCTGTGGCCTTTGCGTAGTCCCATGTGTGAGTACAGTGCCTCTCCAACCCAGAGCTTTTCAGATTTTATGTAGTATTTGCTTCAGGGCAGAAACCTATGTAGATAGTGAGACAAAAAAGCAGCAGACCTTCTAGCAGTGAAGTATTGCAAACACAGTAATACTTAAAGTAGTTGAAGAATTATAGGGACAAGATATTTAAATTTTTCAGTGCTTTATTCCGTACAGAATCACAGAATGCTTGAGGTTTCAAGGGGCCTCTGGAGATCCTCTAGTCTGAATCCCTACTGAGAGCAGGCCCAAGTATATCAGATTGCTAGGGCCGTGTCCCATTGGGTTTTGAATGTCTCCAAGGATGGAGAGTCCATAACACTATCTTTTATTTTTTTTGTGTTTGAGAATACAAAATCAGAATTTAGTTCATGCCCGTCAAGTGCCCTATGACTTCAATCAGTCTACCTACTTTTCCTAACGTGAGCTTTGTTTTTTTTTTCAGTTCAGCTCTGCAGTTTAACTGTGTTTCCATTTTGATTAATCTTCTTTACAACTTCTCTACAGCTACACATTTCCAATTTCTTTTGCCATGAATTATTTTCCATTCTATACCAAAAAAACCCTCTCTTACCTCTCTACATTTGTTTTGACACAGTTTGTAAAAAGCAATATTTATATAAAAGAGTAGTATAGAAACATAAATAATGGTGTTGTAGTGCAAGCTCCCGCGGAGATGATGTACACACTAATGTGTACAACAAGACTATTAAAGAGTCTCTTGTTCTGAGCATTTGTATATTATTTTTACAGTCTGTAAATATGTAAGTGGATAAATGGAGTGGAAAGCTTCTGGTGACTTCTCTCTGTTTTTTGAATGGCAACTAAAATTTTATATCAGTCCTGACTGTAAGCTGTTTCATGCCATTACCTTATTTTGTTAGTCTTCTGTCATTTTTAAAAAATTATTTCTGTGTTCCATGCATATCTGTAACTATAGAAACCATGAAGTGATTAAGAGGAGTACACTTGATGCTTCTGTGGCTCATCAAGACAGCCAAATGTTCAAATAGTTAGACAAAACTTTTTGTTGTTTTTAAGAAGGTTGGAAGGATATACAGAAATTATCTATGACATAATGATTTCTACCATAGCTTAACGGTCTATGAAAAAAATGGAGATTGACATTACGGAAAATGTGATTAGCAATTCATTGCTACTACATTATCAGAAGTATATTAAGAAATTGAAGGAAATTCAGGCAAGAGAAATAAATTTGAAAAAGAAGCTGATGAGGAAAGACTGAGACCAAAGCAGTGCTTTCTGAAGCTGTGATTGTTGCTGGGGGTCAGAATTCTCCTACTGCCGAGGAAGTAAAAATACTGAGGTAGTGTGGACAAGATGAGTGAGGAAGGAGTGAGCGTAGCAATATGGAAAATGGATTTAAATGGGGTGAGCTTAAATACAGGGCCTGTGGAGGAATCAAACTGTTGGATGTTTGGGATTGCTGAGTTTCAAAAAAAGTGGTCTAAGCCTCATCATGATGAATACACAAATGTGGATAAATAAAGCCTGTACTGTGTAATGCTCCACAAACTTCTCTTGAGGGTTTGCTTTCTTTTTTCCAAAAATGAAATTCTCAAGCCCAGACAAATCAGCCCAAACAATTAATACTTCCTTAGTCTCTTTGGTTTTTGAACCCCTCCTTTCTCTTGGTACAATTGTCTCTTCTGTCTCTTTCCAAATTGTAAGTTTTTAAATTTTGATGATTTTAGTTAGAAGTAGACCTAAAACCAGAGCTGCAAAGAAGTTCAGGTGCAAGGTTTCACAGATTCGTCCAAGCTATAGTCCTGCTTTAGGAGGTCACAACTGTAACTGAGACAAGCAATACAATTTTTGTAGTATGTTTTTAGTGGTGTGTATTAATTAATTTACTTGTGTAGTACATGTAGGAAAAAAACTTGCAGGGGGAAAATATTTCAAATTAGTGTATGTAAATGTGCCAGTGTGAATTTTTAAACAAAAGCAAAGACTTCTCCGCTAGTGATTTTGGTTTCTTCCTTGGATTCCAAAGGCATTCGCAGAGAAGTACATTGCAATAGTGACTGGAAACTGTCTGTGTGCTGTTTTAGAGATATTATTTCATATGAGAAATTTATGAGTTCATATGAGAACTGGGTGTATCACTTCCAACACTCGGTTTGCTGCAGGATTATTCTAGAGAATGTTTATTTTTTGTGGAAGTTGTCAGGAACCTTCTGAAAGATTGGCAGCTGTAGCTGAGAGATTTTGGCAGCAGGGCATGTGAAGAAAGTCAGTTGTTTTTTGTTTTATTTTTATCTAAAATGACTAGTAATGCTGTTGCTAGCAGCAGTGTCAACAAAACTGGCATAAAATACACTTCTGATGTTAGCTCCTTGAATCATTGCTCCACTGCACCTTTTCTGCATCTTCTTATTGGCAGTTTGTAATTTAGAAACTTAGGCCAGGAATAAGATTAGGATCAATGTGTGAACTGTGTCTTCAGTTGCCTAAAAGTAGGCATCTGATGCCATTTTTGGTGCCTTACAGTGCGTAAGACATATACATATGGCCAGCTGATGTGATGTAACTCCTGGCACGTGGCAGCCAGATGGGGTATGCTGACTTACCTCTAATGGCACTAGCCTATGATTAGGCACAGAATTTAATTTTATTTTGTTGTGTCTACTGGAAAGTGAGTGGATTCTCTTTGGTTGGAAACTTAAATACCTGCCGTGCTCATAGTCATTTCTGGGTAGACAAAAAATGTAAGCATCTTACTCTCATCCTTATTTGTACACATAGGATCTGATTTGGAATGTTCATGTCTTAGTTAACTATGAAAGGCAAGCAGGAAAAGAGTATGAAGTGCGCTCTCTAGCACAGTGGAAGATTCTGGTAAGGTGGGCTTTCTAACATCCCTCTTGGACACTCTCTGTCAAACATGTAAATAGCACCACAGACTTTAAGGTGGCATGTAGTTCTGTGAGCAGTGGGGCCTCGTTTCCTATGAACATGTCTTGCGATTCAGTTTAATGCCAATAAAAGATGGCACTAATGAAATATTTATAGGGCTTTTATAGAACTGCATATTTCATGAGACTTTTAAGAATATAATCCCTTGATTTGTCCAGTGGGTTAAAACATTATTAGAGGGTGTGGGGAGAAAAGGGGGAAGAAACCAATCAGCTGTCAGCATAAACCTCATTTTCTTGCCAAACTGGGATAAAAATATCAAGCTGAAAACCTAAGTTATGAAGTAAATCTGCTCTGAACAGGAATGGAAGAACAGGGAGTGCTAAAATGGCTTTTTATCACAGTCCTGAAATGGCTGAGCCCCATATGTCTGATAAGCATCAGCGTGGGCAAACCAGTCCCCTCCCCACTTGCAGGGGAGAACAGTAGAGAGTTGTACTGTCCCTTTTGAACCCTTCAATCTAGAGGAGAGGCTTCAGCAAAAGCAAAGCCTAGACTCCTAGGCTACTTCTTTACTAACAAATTAAACCTAATCTGGGACTGTTCCTAGGTGTTAGAGTATCTAACTAGTAAACCAACAGAAGGTTGCTTGGCACACTCTTGGTCTTCTGCCCACCAGAACTTTCTCATCAATTTTTCCTGGTGGTCTGGGAATTGGGGTGCTCTGAGGATTACTTCCAGGAGACAGTTAGTATGCAGCCACCTTGCTTTGAAGTAGAACAGAGATCCTAGTAGAGGTGCAGGTTATTTCGTGTTGTTCGGCATCAGTGCTCGAAACTATTTCTGTGCAGTTTTAATGTACTAGTATGGGTGTCGTTTCAAGATGTAGTTTAACAGGAGGCAGTGAGCCAGTGCTGTAGAGAAAACATCCTCTTCCTCCCATTTGCCTCTGTTCCTGGCCATGTGATTTCACTACTCGTCATAGCCCTCCATGAGAAAAACAGGTGTGACAAAAAATGAAACCAAGTAAAAATACACATAAATTTCTACTGTGTTTTTAAATGCAAGTGGCTCCAGGGAGGACCTGACAGTCAAGGGAGGGGATACAAGGGAGCGTGCAGTATGGTGAAGCTGGGAACAAGGAAGGGAGAGGGGAAACCCGGATAGGGAGAAAGAAGAGCAAGAGAGGAGGGAGGTGGGGAGAAGACCTTCCCTTGTGATGACCAGGAGCCATTGGATGAACTCAGTTGTCTGTACAATTTTGAAAAATATGTTTCATGAAAGCTTGGATTCATAAGCACATTTGCCTTAGAAAGGTAGAGTTACTTATTTAGATTTTGGACTAATGTAAGGACTCAAGTAGATTTTCAGCTTAATTTATTTATATTTTAATGGAGTGAAGCCGTCATGACACTTAAGCTAGGGTTTTATTACAGAATTCATTATGGTATAGCAAAAGAGATAAATGCATTGCTATATACTAATTTCATGGAGTGCTCCATGTTTTATGTTATCCCAGAAACATTTAGTGATATATAGTCTAGCTTAACTCTGTGAATGAAGAGTTTTATAAAACCAAATTGATACCATATCTTGATACCATTGATACCATGACTTTCAAGAGATGACTTGTAGGATGATGGCAGAGCACTGCTGAAGTTAATGGTGCTTCAGGCAGAAAAGAGGGTCTGCCTAATTAGATCTGCCTGAAATAACTAGTGTCTTCTGAAATAACTAATGTCTTCTAGAAGTGCGTAGGAGAAGGTGGCTAAAGGAACGCTAAGAAAAGCAATAGAC
>VZTV01018297.1:266-33278 GCA_013400875.1 Anhinga rufa | reverse complement strand
AGAATAGGAGTTGGGAGAGTGGGCGGAATGTTATTGTACGTTGCTTGGAGCTATGTAAGAGGGGGGTCAGGAAGAGGACTAGTACGGAAGCTACTAGGGCTAGTACTCCTCCTAGTTTGTTAGGGATTGAGCGGAGGATGGCGTATGCAAATAGGAAGTATCATTCTGGTTTAATGTGTGGAGGTGTTACTAGTGGGTTTGCTGGGGTGAAGTTTTCTGGGTCCCCTAGTAGGTTGGGGGAGAATAGGGCTGTGGTTGTAAGTGGTAGGAGTAAGAGTGTAAATCCTAGGATATCTTTTGTAGAGAAGTAGGGGTGAAATGGGATTTTGTCGCAGTTAGATGTGATGCCTAGTGGGTTGTGTGGGTTTGGTGGTGTGATGGATGGGCGATGGGCAAGAAAATGTTGTGTTGAGTTTATTAATGTAATTTCAGTACTGTAGGTGCATGAAAAATGTGATAATAAAATGTAAAAAATTTTTGCAATGAACTCTGAAGAAAAAATAGTTGAAAGTTACTAGTGATGTTTAGAAAGTTAGAGGAAGTGTAAAAGTGAAAAATCATGTCCTATGAGCATTCATTAAATATCAACATGATAATTAGCTAGTGGACACTCCATAACCAAATGGAAAACAAAGTGCATCAGTGTAAAAATGATTCCCCGTATACATCAACCGTCTCATTCAGGGATCCTAGCGGGAGAGGATCAGGACGCAAGGCAGTGTATGCTCAGACCTAGATTGTGTTTTCTCTGCTTCACTGGGAAGGGTCAGCTGTGAAGACCCCCCCAAAAAAAAGAGAACCAAAAGAGGAAAGACTACTTGGATGTCGCTATTAAGAGGGAGAATGGTGATATATAGCCAACCAGATGGCTCTGTGAAAAGGGAGGAAGAAGGGAATAATCAAGTTATGGCCCTGACATAGGAACCAGAGGCGCAAAAGTGCAAGTAGTGCTAGGGGTGTAGGGGGAAAGAATGGTCCTGAAGCTGGTAATGGAGTATCTGATATGCGTTGGGTTGCTGATTTCATGTGAGAAGTTCAACTAATTGATAACCTGGTTCTTTAGAAACCGGTGGTTAAACAAAATTATTGAGAGTTATGTGCGGCTACCATTCAAGGTATGTTTTCAGGCACTGTCGTATTCTAGAGATAACTAGGCTGATCTGCTCGAGGGCAGGCAGGCTCTGCAGAGGGACCTGGACAGGCTGCATCGATGGGCCGAGGCCAACTGTATGGGGTTCAACAAGGCCAAGTGCCGGGTCCTGCCCTCGGGTCACACCAACCCCAGGCACCGCTCCAGCCTGGGGAAGAGTGGCTGGAGCTGCCCGGCGGAGAAGGGCCTGGGGGTGCTGGCTGGCAGCGGCTGGGCATGAGCCAGCAGCGTGCCCAGGTGGCCAAGGGGGCCAGCAGCACCCTGGCTTGTGTCAGGGGTGGTGTGGCCACAGGAGCAGGGCAGGGATGGTGCCCCTGTGCTGGGCACTGGTGAGGCCGCCCCGCGAATCCTGGGGTCAGGTTTGGGCCCCTCGGGACAAGGAGGACATGGAGGGGCTGGAGCGTGTCCAGAGAAGGGCAGCGGGGCTGAGGAAGGGTCTGGAGCACAAGTGTGCTGGGGGGCGGCTGAGGGAGCTGGGGGGGCTCAGCCTGGAGAAGAGGAGGCTGAGGGGAGCCCTCATCGCTCTCTGCAGCTGCCTGAGAGGAGGCTGTGGTGAGGGAGGGTCGGTCTCTTCTCCCCAGTCACTGGTGATGGGATGAGAGGAAACGGCCTCAAGTTGTGCCAGGGGAGGTTTAGATTGGATATGAGGAAAAATGTCTTTACTGAAAGAGCTGTCAAGCACGGGAACAGGCTGCCCAGGGAGAGGTGGTGGAGTTGCCATCCTGTTAAAAAAAACTTGTGGAAGTGGCACTTTGGGACATGGTTTAGGAGGCCTGGGGGTGTTGGGTTGATGATTGGGCTTGATCTTAGAGGTCTTTTCCAACCTAAATGATTCTATGATTCTATGATCTCAGTAATACTTCCATTACATCATTGTCCTGAATGGTTTCTCCCTCTTTTTGATGGGATATCAGGATGCTTTGGACAGAAGAGAGTGTATTTTCCAGAAACTTGACTTGGTGCTTGAATGACCAGGAATATTTTTCCTCCAGATGTGGTCAAACATTAAGTATTGCTTCTGGCTTTACTGTGGCAGCTCACGGTAATGCACCAGATGTGCTTTGGGCCTTGCTTGCCTTAGGGGCCAGGACAGCTGAGGTTGCTGTGATGTGTGCCTGTGGTACCTGAAACGGAGATCCTGCAGCATTCGCCACTGCTTGTAGCTCTGGTCAGGAAAGCACAGGCACATGACTGCTGCTCTTCAGAGGGCCAGAAGCTCACGTTTCGATGATTCTCAGTCTTACAGCCTTACTCTTCCAGGCAAACTTCAGAGTAAGAGATGGTCCATATTAGACATTTTAGAAGTAAATAATTTTGAAGCCTTAATTTGGTAGGATTTTCAGAGATGGCAAAGGGTGTTTCTGACTGATTTGCCAGAAAGTTGATAGCCTCTGAATTCAGACTCCAAATGACTAAAGTAAACCTGCTTGAAAAAAAATGGGATCCAGTAAATGTTAACAGGGGCAAAACCATAGTTGCTTCCCCCTTTTCTTATTTCTTCTCCCTCTCCTCTTCTTGGAACTGTTCTGGCTCAAAATATGTCTCTAAAAAAGGAAGCTGTCCAGAGGCAGTGATTTGGTCTGGGAAATTTAAATGCACTGCATGGTTTCAAAAAGATGTTAGCTTTTAGAAAAACAACAACAAAATCATAACATGTGAAGCATTGGGCAGCTCTTCACATACGTGTGTTACTGCCACACGCTTCCAGCAGCAGCTTGGCTGGCTGGTTAGTGTCCTGAGTATTGGTCAGATGTTAATACAGGCTCCTTGCTTTGGTGACGGTCGGGGCTCTGTTGCTGAGGTGTTTGTTTTGCTGCTTTTGTTTAAAGACTGGGGGTATGGTACTGTCTCAAACCTTGTGGTTACTGAATTATTTAGCTGAGATCAGTCTGCCTCAAAACCCTGACACAGAAGTTGCTCTTTGAAGTTGTTGGAAGAGTTGCAGGGGCTCGGATGTCTTGGCTGAGGGCTTTCCATTGCCGGTGGTGTTAAGCACGGCAGCTACTTCAGGGTAATTCATCACCTGTTTTTCTACAAAGTAATGGTTCACTTTTTTTTCCCAAGTGGACCTTGGATACTCTTCAGAAAAAGTGGTAGTCGAATACGTGAAATTCAGCGATACATCCTATTTTACAGTTCATAACTCTTAACTGAAAACTACTGGTATAGTAAAGAAAAACATGTAGCAGAGGAACTGCAGGAATTTGCTTTTCAAGGACACTAAATCAAGCGAGAGTTTCTGTAGCTGTGGTTTAAAATGGTTTATATGCACTCTGCTGAGTGATGGAAGAAGGCTTTGCTATAGCTGCACTTAGTTTTTAACCCTGGAAGAGAGGATTCCTTCCAAATTAATGCTGAAGCTGTTTTTCCCTACTGGATATACTTTTTTGTCTGTATTCCAGTTGTCCCTGACCTTGTCCTGGCCTTTATAAAACTGCGTGGGTTGGCGTATTGATGTGCTATATGGCTACATAAAAAGACTGCCTGTCGCTGTGATCTCCAGATCTGTCACATCTCAAAACCTGGGAGTTGTAAATGCATCTTGTAGATTTGGAAACATTTACTCAAAAGGCCCGCAAGTTATGGAGCTGGCCTCTTCTCTGGTGTTCTCCCAGCAATGGGCTGTGCACGGTATTACTGCGTGTTCGTGTTGCACTGTACACACCTTCCTGCTCTTCCCGCAGGGACTGGCTTTGCTTTAGCGTGGACTTTCTGAAGAGTTCAGCGTCCCGTGATGTAGTCCATCACGTCATGTGCTAATTTGAAAAAGCAAAAGGGAGGAAAAAAAAATCTAACCATTTCTTGTTAAATTGTTTTTGACTTTGGGAGTTGCTTTGTTGTAGGCTGGTGATACCACTTAACTGGTGCTTGCCTTGAGCATCGTGGTAGAAGCATCTGCATCACTAGCTGAGGGCAGTGTTCTCTTCTTGCCCTGAAGAGTTGCTGTGCGGTGAAGTAAAAAATGTGAAGAACTTAAGATCATAATGAGATTCTGTAATCATTTGTTAAACACATTTTGATGCTGTTGTTAGTCTTTAGTCTTATATGAATAGCTGTGCTGGTGCTATGAAATAGATGTAGTTTCTGTCCTGAAGAACTGTATAATGGATAATGGAGAGAAGTACAAGAGATGCCATTCATATAACATGCCCCTTTTGCACCCAGTTTTATATAAATCATGCTGAATAAAGGCAGTGTTAATTATAGTATTTTCTTTTTTGAGTTTGACTTTTGCAGCCTGAAAAATACTTTAATGAAGGTCTCTTGTGTTTCTTATTCTCATAAAGACACTAACTAGCTCGATATGTGTGTATTCCTCATTTCCTTCTCTAGATGTTTCCTTACTCTTTGTATACCTGTCTTTGCCTCTGTTTGCCTCTGGATCCCAAATTCTCTGAACTTACTGCCATGGTTGCTATCTCTGTCTAGCCCGGGCTAGACAGTTTTGGCTTCTTTGAGCAAGCAAGAGAAGATTGGTGGTGTACAAAATCTAGACTTGTGCTGCTATTTAGTGTTTGCGGACTCAGCATTACATATAGCTACGGGCTGGGGGGGGCTACGACCAGTCCAGCTAGACCTTTGCCTCTGAGGGTTGCTGTCTGCCACCTGAGGACCTGCTTAGATGTCTGTCTCCTGGACCTGTGCCTGGGGCAGTGACATTTACAACAGACTTCCATGCAAAGAGGGGATTGTTACTCTTGTTTTCTGTGAAGTATGACCCCCCTACTTCAATATTTTTCCTCCAGTGCTTCTAAGTTGGTCAAATTCACGTGGCTCTTTAAGGGACAGTTAGGAGTACCTGCATGCCAAATTTACAAAGTTGTACTCCAAAGTGTTGAGCAATTTAAATTTGTTTTGAGAGGTCATTTGACTTGTTTTAAGTTTGAACGTTTCAGTCAGTCTGGAAATGGTACAAATTGGAAAAAATTCAGTCCAAGCAAGTGAAATCTCACAAAAAACTTAAAGCAGTTGAAAGCAGGCCATAGGGAGCTTGGGAGGCACCCAACATTGGCGCTACCAGCACTACCCTAACCTGCACTTCTGCTAAAGTGTCTCTAACCTTTGCAAATTGTTTCCCTCATCTGTTGCCCTCTTCTGTCTATATTTTCTCCCAGCGAAAGCCAAATCCAAATGCGGTGCCACGTTCTTCCCCTGCGCTAGCGGGATCCACTGCATCATTGGCCGCTTCCGCTGCAACGGCTTCGAGGACTGTCCCGACGGCAGCGATGAGGAAAACTGCAGTAAGTGTGAGCCTGCTTGCGAGTGAGGCTCCTTCTTTTTCTTTCAGCTACTTAACACTACTTAGAAAGGAAGCATTTAGTTTCTGAGTCAAATATTCTCCCTGTCATTTATGACCCAGATGATCCTTCTGCTTTTTTTTTTTTAAGGTCCAACTCAGTTGTTGACTGATAGGATACTATGCTAGCCTCTATGATACTTCAAGCCCCTTTGTAACTTTGAAATGAGATTTAAGCTGCATGTTTGCTTTGAACAGGTTCTCTGTACTCAAATGTAACTCAGATTGGGCAAATATTAAATATGACTTAGAATTGTTTAATTTTTATTTGCCTGTTTCTTGTCACTGAAGGGTATGACTTATTCGTTCATCAGCACATTTAGGTTTCTCTGTTTATACATGTTCTCAAGCAACAAAAAAGCAAATAAAGGGTTATTAAGTGAAACATGTTCCTGGAAGAAGGAGGTTCTCAAAGTCAGACATGCTTGCCAGTGCACTAGCTTGAGCTGCTGTTCAGCAGCTTGCAGGAGAGTCACAGCAGACAGATCATCTGAAGTACTACATGGCTTGGGCTAAACTGCCTGTGTGTGGCTGCATAGATCCATTTGTATCTGTTACCCTAGCAGGGATATATCATAGCAGCAAGGAAAGGTTGTGTTCAATCCGGCAGCTCTGTTGCTGTTATCAGGAGCTGGTAAAAGCATGGGTCTGTAGGCCAAAGCTGGCAGCAAATAGTTGTTCATTCTCTTGTTCTAGCTTGCTGAGTTTTTTCTTTTTAATGACATTTAAAGGTCAGGAGGAAGACAACAGATGCCAGCTTTCAAAGATAACAAAAGCAGCAATGTTTTACAGTGATCTGTCAATGTCTGCTTCTTGGAGGACTTGCCTTTCTTGTTTGTGTGCTTTGCCCCACAGCATGAACATCTCTTAAGGTGCCATCTGTTGTTGGCCTAGAGAGTCTGCTTTGGACCCTGGAAGGACTGTGGCAGGGAGATAGCACCTCTGCGGAGCAAGGGAAGCTAGAGAAAGAAGATTGAAGGCTAAGGAAATTACTTTGGGTTATGCTTAAACAAGTGGACTAGAATGAAGTTTTGGCAGAAGTGCTTTGATTGTCTTTGAGGTGGTGGACTGGCAAGTGGCAGGTCTCAACTGGGAATGCACCAGCTCATGGAGTTGGTTATGAATCACATAATTTCCCATGAGCTTGTAGTGTGTAGCTCAACGCGACCTTACAGCTGATGATAATATGTCTCTGATCTCCCCGTTTCTCTATGCCATTTAAGCATGCACTTGGTATTTTCTGGCATATCCAAGTGTCTAGTCAACTGCTTTGCTTACATAGAGGAACAACACTGTGGGCCCTAAGTTGTCCTCGAAAATCAACGTGCTATGCAAGTCTGCAGCAGTTTCAGACCAAAAGAGATTTAGTATGTTCATGATAAACATGCTTATGGGGAATTGGGAGGAATTGGGAGTGTTTGTTATATACACTGCAGCTTATACACACGGCAGGCTTTAAAGTTGTTGGGGTTTTTTTTGAAGACTTTAAAGGCAGCTCTTACTTTAAAGAATAAAAAATAGGAAGCCAGTTAGTATTTGGGAACTGTAATCCCCTTTGTTGTTGTGGCAGAGAAGCACTTTGAAGCAGACAAGGCATCTAAACAGCTTTTTTAAGGTTTTCATTTGGAAAGTTGCATTCCGTTTCAGTCACCTCATTACCAAAAACTGGCGGGAGTTCAGAGAAGAGTGCCAAAAGTGATTAAGGAGCAGAGAGATTGATTTATGAGGAGATATTAAAAACTGCTAAATTATGCATATGTCAGCTAAGCGATGACTGTGTTGGAAGATAAGGCTATATAGGCTGTATAGGAAGGGGGCAAACACCGTTTAAGGAGGAATTATGTAGTTATGTATGCTGGGCTATAGCTAAGAGGAGAGGGATGAAGTTAGAAAAGAGAAAACTAAGATGAATATCGGCGACACCTTGATGGTGAGATGCATTGAAGCTGTGATGTAATCTGCTAGGAGAAGTGGTGAAAATTGCACTGCTTGGAGCTTTAGATGAAACTAGACATAGCATCTTACAGCATATTTACTGCTGGGTTTGGTGTGGGTGAGAAAACTACTATACCTAATTGAGTCTGCTTAAATACTGTTCTGTTTTTGCTCTGTGTGCAACGCTGGGCCTTATGTGAAAGAAGTTTCTGGGTGATGTTCATATTACGCTTAAAAAGGAGTTAATATTCAAACAGTGAGAAGTTGAGAAATGTCAACATTGTCATTGTATCAGTTGAAAATAGTGAGGAGAATGGGGAAGGTGGAAGAAGACAGAAGCAGAGGTAAATAAACCACTGCCTGGCAGCTCTCAGACAGGGCTGTTGGCTTATAATATGAAACTTGAGCTAAACTGAGTTTGTTGTAGTGGGAAGCAACAGGCAGTGTTTATGGTAGGCAGTGGTACCCTCCATATGGCTTCAGTGTGAGCAAATGCTGAGCACCGAACAGTGATCGTGATAGGGGCTCTCATGAAAGTGAACAGAAGGCTTGTCACAACTGTGGGTGGACTAAATCTCTGCTAATTGTAATGACTCTTGCATGAATTAGAAATTGCAGCTCTCTCTGTTTAGAGAGACAAGGTTGGTTTGATTGCCAAGTTACTCCCACATATTCAGCGAATTGACCAACTGTTGAGTTGTGACCTGTTGTCATTGATTGCTTAACGGCTATTTCACTGCCTGGGTAAGAGAATTTCTAATGAAAGATCTCACTTTCTCTCTTCACAGCAGCAAATCCCTTGCTTTGCTCTACTGCCCGATTCCACTGCAAAAATGGTCTTTGCATTGATAAAAGCTTTGTTTGTGACAGTCAAAATAACTGTCAAGACAACAGTGATGAAGAAAGCTGCGAAAGCCCTCAAGGTAGGCACAAGGGTTTTATTCTATTCTGCAACATTATACCAACTCCAATTAATGCGGAACAGGCTCGGTAGAAAATACGATTTTGTTGGCTTCCTCTGTGATGGCTAGAGCTGCGGTTTCCTAATACTGCAAATAATGAGAATGAAATGTGTAGAGTGTTTGTGTGTGCGTGCATACATTTCATTCTCAGTGCTCAGAAGACTGGTATCTTTTTCAGATTAGTAAAAATGCACTTTTGCAGCAAGTGCTTATAATCTGTGATCCAGTGCTTACTGAAGTTGCTGGGAATCCATTTAGTGACTTCTTCTGAGACATGGACTGGGCCCAGAGGGATCAATACTAAAACTCCAGTTTGAAGTAGTTCAGTGGTCTGTCTATTTACCTCATGAGTAAATCTGTGTAGGCTTAAAGCTTTAGATCCTCACTGCTCACTTTCTGAAAGGCATGTTTCACTGCAGGACAACTCGACGGTGAAATAAATTATTCGTACCCTTCCTTGTTTCTGTATTTAGAGAAAAGGATGAGGAGAGGGAAGAAAATTTTTGTTTGAAAATTGTTGTGTATTGAGTCTTGTGCATTTCTCAAAACACAATCTCTGGAATTTGAATGAAAACTTTTTTTTTATTTTTAACTTCTGCTATCAGTCTACATCTAGTGCTCCTTAGTTTTGATTTCTTTTAATTAATACCATAGTATTTTATAAAATGTGAAGTATATATAAATGACTTAAAGTTAACAAATTATGTGTATTGGGCACCAGCTGCCACATATTTTCACGTCTGAGTTACTACTAAGAGATCAGAATAGGCAAAAAATGGGAGATGGTGGATATTTGCAGGGGAGATGCGATGTGCTTGGGCCTATAGAAAGCAGGACACATGACGAAAGATAAAGCAGGATATGAAGGAAGAAGTAGTTAGGGAAATTGAAGGAGAATGAATTTAATGTCTAGCTGCACTGATGATTTAGTCCTTTGTGGAAGAGAAAATAATTGTGATCTTAACATGGTGATAAATATTCTTGACAGCTCACAGGGGAGGAGGGAAAACGTGCAACAGCAATGCCAACAAAACAGGGTTTATAGCAATGGTATGTGACCATCTCTTCTGTGCCATTCTTCTGCCTAACCGATGAGCTCTTTCCGTTGGCTCCATATGTAAGGGCTGAAGGGGTCATCCTGGTGACTCACCTGCTTGCCGGACTGCATCGCAGCCTGGGATCACAGCTCTGCTCAGACCAGAGCCTGGGAGAGGGGGTCTGGCCTGCCCCTACCCTCCATCCCTGTGGGGAGGAAAGGGCTGGTGAGGGACGAGCGCGTGCATATTGCTGCTCCAGCAATGCTGCTGCCCCTGTGCCAAGGGCTGGATTGGTTTTCACTAGAGGCTTAAGGCAGCCTAATAAGATTAATGCGGGTGGTAAGGTTTCTTGTTGTTGGGTTTCATTTTTTTGTTTGTTTTGTTTTGTTTTGTGGCTTCTGATGTTTAAAGCAGCAGTGTTCTTTTCCAAGGTTGGGATGACTGCTTCCTCTGCAGATTAATTGGCTGGATTGCCTCCAGGTTGTTTGTTGTCATGACAATCTGCTTTTGGAAGTGACTGTCAGGCTCAGGAGAAGAAAAGAGCTCTATTTCATGAAGCCGTTACTTTTGTCTTTGGTCCTTCTGGAAAAGTCAGATTAGTAAGAGGGTAAAGTAAAGTAATTGTCTGATTCTATGCATGAAAGAGCCTCAAACAAGGAAGAAGGAACTCTCTCTCATTATTAGGACCACAGCACTGATGGTTTGTGGACTTTTTTTATTTAAAAAAGTCCAAGTGCAGGTTTGGGAATAAGGAGTTCCCAAAGTGAAATGCTAGTTGTGGGGAGTGTGCGTGATTGCCTTCGCCCTTTGATAGCTCGGAGCCTCCCTGAATTGCCATTTTGCAATCTGTAAGTGGATGGTGCTCGTGTACCTGCCTTTCAAAGCAAGGATTAAACAGTATTAATGTGCTCAGCTTTCCATCTGAATGTAAATGACGATTCCCTCCGGAGTTTGCAGCTATGGGTATGTCTGTCCTGGCTTCCAAACACAACCAACTACTTTGTGTTAATTGAGAATTAGAGGCTACTGTGGACAGTCCTGCATTTCTCACAAGTCTTTCTACAGCAGATTTAATTACTGTAATTACAATGAGTTTCGTGTTAACACAGTACCCAAGAATCCTGGTCATTAACTAGAACTCAGGTGCTCTGGGTACTTGGGGACAGAGCAAAGCAAATCTGTTGGGTATTATAAAATCAAGATAGAGGGTTTTCTTCCCACTAGCTACGTTATCATATCAAATGTGGTAGCTTTAGGTTAGTGTAATTGAGTGTAGTCTGACATACGAGATCTGTACTTTTGTGCGCTATTTTTCTATCAAAAAATGTGTTGATTTAGAAATCGCCAAGCTTCTGAACCACTGTGTGATAGTGTCGTTATTGCCATTTAACAGATGGGCAAGAGGGGGCATAGTTTGGCTGAATGAAATGCTCCCAGAGTGACATCCTGGCTGGTAGGAGTAGAGCTTCATCTGTGCTTGTCTGCTTCAGGGGGGTGTCATGAGGCTTAATGTTTGCAAACTGTTTTGAGATACTATGATAACATGTGGAATGGAAGTGTGAATTATTAATTGGTACTTTGCTCTCCTGCTCTTGGGTGTACTGACAAGCTTTTTAAATTAACACTCTTCCTACTCCTCCATGAACTTCAAAGGCCTCCTTTATCCTGCTGTCATTACTGGAAAGCTCCAGTAGCATAGCGGTTTGGCTTATGTCAGATACTCCTCCATGCATAAAGATGCTTTCAGTCAAGAAGGGTCACTCTGCAGGCTAGGAAAACAGGAATGTGACCCCCTACTGAAAAACGTATTGACCTGGCTTTGACATGGAACACTTCAAAATGTGCCATCCTTGATGAATAATAGCTTTGCTAGCATTGTGAAATTTGAGATGAGCCTGGAGCTGTGAGTTTATACAGATTCATTTTAGTCATAAGTAGGGGTGGATTCATTTGAGGGGAGGGAGACAGAGGCCCCAAAATTTAGCTGTGAAAATGGGAGGAAGGTCAAATTTTTGAGAACTAATTGCCACCCTCCTTTATCCTTGCCACTTGCAACTGAGTGTTGCACGTCTTATAAAGATTGGTATGTCGTGGGGAAGGTGTCAGTTTAAAAACTTAAACCATGACAGTTTAGCAACAAGTCAGGTAATTTTACTCTAATTCCCAACAGTAATTATTTGTAGCTCTTGTAGCTGCCATGGTAAACTTCAGAGCTGTTCGTTTTATCCCACCCCAGCTATACTTTGGTCATCTCCAGCTTCCAGCATTGAGGTAGTATGGCCAGCCATTTCCCTTAGTCTGGAATGTGGTGCATTCATCAAAGTATATGCCTGAGTTTTGGGATTGGATGGAGGATTTAATTGCTTGGATTATCCACATGAGTTGCATATATGAATTGCTCTTTCTAGGCCGTTATTCCATTTTTAACAACATCTGCAGCGATTGGAAGTTTCTGCTCCTGTTCTATACGTAATGGATCTTAATCCAGGAAAGCTCCTCTCCCCCGTACACTTTTTTTTTTCCTCTTTTTACTTTAAGGTCTCTCCCAATGCCTCGAATTAGCTGACAGTGCTAACCATTCACAGCAGCTACTCTGGGTGCACTCCTCGGCCCGCCTGTCACTGCGGGGATTTCCTGCTCCGTGATAGGCATCCACTCGATTGGAAGGCAATTCCTCCTTCTTAATATTTTTCAACAACCATGAAATTTGTTTAGCTCTAGGACTGTATTTAATTTATTCTTTTAATTGCTTTTTATCTAAATGTGTCTTCACAGTGCTTCTTCCTTTACTTTCTTCTCCATTTTGTGCTTTTAGTCTAGAAAGCTTTAACACCACCAAAAGCATACTGGATATTTTAATTCAAACTCCTTTCCTTTCATGGCCTTTCTTTTCTTTCCTTGTAAGTTTGCTAAATACATTTATTAGCTTTAACCCCGTTGCCTAGGAAAGGGGGTTTTATTGCTGCAAGCCTATATTCACTCTGACTGGTGCTGTAGAGAGAGGCTCTTGGCTTCAGTAATGTTCCCACAATTCTAGCACTGCAGTTGTTAGTAAACAGTGCCATGTGGTCAAGTTATAAACCAAATGTTTTGCAAGTGTCCTGAAGCTGATTGCTGCCCTATGTTTCTACAGTTTATTTGGTGATGCTCAGGGTTGCACATGTAGATACCTCCTTTTTTTTAATTTTTTTTTGCATATTTTTTCATTGAATTTGCATTAGGATTTTGATATACCCCAGTATTCTAAAACAGATTTAGAAGCATACACAGCTGTCAGTCGTCTCTTTCCTCTGTGGCATGTATAAATTCCTTGTGTAAAAATTGGCAGCATATTAAAAAAAGAAAAATCTGACACTGTGTCAGACAAGTGGAAAACAGTTCAAAAGGTTGACTTATTAAAAAGAATTTTTAAGTGCTAATATAAGTTCTGTAATAATTGCTGTGGATTTATGTATAGGTGAGATGAAGTTTGAAGGGGACTGGCTGTAATAGTAAATACTGTGGCCCATTGCTGGTGTTTTAGAACTGACAGCCAAGTGGAACAGATATACTCTAAATTTCAATAAAATACCACAAAACCTGATTTAGGAAACATAGATAGCTCCCAGAACATCCCACTCCGTATGGAGCTTGTAACCAGCCCTTTGTACACGGCAAACTGAAATTCTGAAATTCCCAAATGCTGTGGTGTCACTTAGATATGCCGAAGCTTCGTAGTCTGATCCTGGCTGCATAAGTTTCCTTTTACTGAGTTTCTCTTTGACTCACATTGACTCAGTCTGTAAACTGAAGCTCAACTTGCAATCATTGTGCATCAGTTTAGCCTACAGCAGGAATTTAATACTCAGAGGCAGACTAAATAGAAGCAGAAACTTAAGGAAGGATACAAATAAAATGTCACTGAATCTAAATTTCAATGAAGGCTTTGCCTGAGCATATTTAGCTCTCTAATATCCCTGTTTTATAACAGTTGCTAGACGGAAATGTTTTTGTCAGTTTTGAATTCCTTCTTTCTTCCGTTCCTCTTCCCTGATTAAACCCAGGCTTCATCTTCTTTCACTTTTTCTCTCCTTCATCTTCTTTCACTCCTTATAAGATTATTTATTTGAGAGGGTTCTTGTCAAGAACAAAACTGATCCATCTGCAGGGAGACTAAAAGGTAAGGTGAGCTACAGTAGGCAGATGTTCACGTTAGTTGGTAAGTTCATCTGTGCACTTATTTCGACAGCATGTGGACTCCACATCCCTGCTGCCTCCCAGGCCAGTCTGTCATTAGTAAAATTGATTACTGATCACTTCATTTGAACAGCAGATTATAACACAGGTGTTATTGTAGATGGTCCCAGACTCCTTCAGAAGCATGGTAACTTCTAAGTGGAACTGAGAGGGGAACTGTTACTTCACTGCGGATGGAGGCTTTACAGTTAAACTAGGTTTGAGTTGCTACGTCTCACAGCTCCCTCAGCTTGCGAAGATGCCAGGGTTTTGTTGCAGAACAGGCATGTGTACCCGAGGAAGAGTCAGAGGATCAGCGTGTTGCTCCTGCAGGCGCTCTGGCCTAGCCTTGTGGCAGAATAATAATAGACATGCTGACAAAACGTTAGGCTACTGCTGTTTGGAGAGCAGCTATTCTATTAAGAGCAACTGTAATGTGGTAATAGACAAGCAATGACTTCAGGTCTTCAGATTGACAACAAATTTACTTTAAAAAGGGTGTTTGTAGATCTGGGAGGTGTCCAGCCTCTTCACCTGATCTCCTGTTCAGCCTCCCTTTGATAACTTGAAGCTCAAAGCAGTTAGCAGCAGATGATGACTTGGCTAGTGTAAAGATCAGTTTTATGACCTAGGTCAAATCTTAGACAAGGTGTTGTATTACTGGGGGCTCACCGTGTTTGTCAACGGCTCTAGCAGGGGGAAAAAAGGGAAGAAAAAGAGGATCTGGCTACAGTTGTCTTGCCCTGAAGGTAATTCCTTGAAGAACTGACTTTGTGTCTCAGGATTCGTATTATGCCCGTTGTGTAGGCAGGTGTACTTCAGGATGCTGGTGGTACCTTCCCTCGAGGCACAGCTTACTCCCATGATGGAAGCGTTGTTCTTACGGGACTGCCTTACTGGACTTTTGCTGTAATACCATGATTTTTTTATTTCTTAGTTGCTGGGGCTGAAATTGCAGTTCCCAAACTAGTTACAAAAACAGTAGGTGCAGGTAGTAACCATCTATTAGCTATTTTCCTTTCAGCTAGTGGCTCATGAGGGCATCTGGGAATTGAGACTGTAAATGGCATGGGTTTTTTCTCAGCTGTGCAGAAATGAAAGATGAACTCTTAACAATTGTGTCCTTCACTTTGTGGCATTTATGCCTAATTAACAGTTCCAGAAAAAGGTGATGACATGAATACCCAGTTTCTTTTTCCTGTGCTTCGAAACTTCAAAAACAGGTGATAAAATGTCACGGTCGAGGAAGATAAGTTTAAAATAAAGGACATTCTTTTCCCCCATTGTTCTGGAGGCTAATTAAATTCTCCCTTAAGCTTTCATTAGTAAAAATCAATTCCTTTCAAATACATTTTCCACAAGTTTTTAACAGCACGTAGGTGTTTGAAATATACCATATGTATTGGCGTGTCACGCCATGTCCTGGCTGCTGAATTGCATTAACTTTTCATAATGTCAGTGTCATTTAATTGTGCAGAAGGCTCCTGTTGCTGCACCAGCCCCCAGTCTTTTTGCTGTCAACAGAGGGAATCCAGATAAAAGGCAAAGATGTTAATCTTGACCGGCTGTAAAGCAAAATCAATTCCAGCTAAGGTGACCAAATGCTTTTTCTATAGTTATTTTAGAAAAGGATTGTAATGTTTGTCTGTAAAATGAAACTTTAATTTTTGTTAGTGTAATTTCAGTACTGCGACAACCTGTTTTTTGTTGGAAACTGGGAGTTCTCACAGCAAATGTGTGTCAGGGAAGAGCCACAGCAAAGGTTTCCTGGGTTAAGTACTGAAGAGAAGCTCTCGCTAGCAGAGCGGGAGTTAGCTTGGCTGTCTCTTTTGTTTCTAGTCCTAACCTCATTCATCAGACCAACCTGCCCCCAACCTGTAATTCTGCTTCCAAGCCTAGCAGGCAGTGGTCTGCATGGCTCTCCCGCCAGGTCTTGGCCCATCAGCCCTGCAGCTTTGGTCAAATGGCAAACCTTGTTCTTTAGCCTGATTATTAACATTAGTCTTAGCTAAGTGGTAATGCTTCAGCCTAGATCTGGCTTTGAGACCTGCCTGCATTAACCAGGGCAGCAAAAAGTCTGAGGTTAATTTATGCTACAGTGCCTTCGCAAATCTTCGTCTGGCGTTGGTCATGTCTGTAACCACTAGTTAAAAATGATTTCCCGAGGTGAACTGTCGAGGAAGCTCGCTATGTTCAGCAGTTTGCACAGGGACTTGGGCAGAGAGCACGAGAGTTTTCCTTTCTTGCTGTTCTTTTTGTGCAGCAGTGGAATTGAGTAGAAGACCAGTTCTGCTGCTCAGACCTTTGTGAGCAGCAGAAGCGGACCCCAGCATCCTGTGTGTCAGACGTTGGGGTAGGGTTTTTTGTTTTGGTTTTTTTTTTCCCCTGTAGCTGCCAGCAGTAAAGTTGGAAAATGTGGCTCCTAAAATGTCAGGCTTCGACTCTGCCCCCAGCTGAAACTAGTTTTGCACATGGTTAAAACGTGTGTCTTTTCACAACCTCGGTTATATCTGGGAATAATTTGTGACATGTGAGCTCTGTCAAAGCTCGTATGTGTGTTCTTACTCAATTGTGAAGCCACATGCAAAGCCAACGCGACCAGGTGTAAAAGTGCCTCTATTCAGATGTTGTAGCAGTTTAATACATAATCAATTATGTAATTGACCTACAGCAGCATGTTTTTGGTGTAGACGGTCCCCTCGAGCAAGGTTACCAAGGTCTGCTGAAAAGTTTTACTGACATCTGCTCAACAAGAATAAATGCAGCGACTCCAGGTCAGCCAGATGTCTCTGTAGCTAGAAACTGTGCTGGTGCAACGCACTTGACTCGTAGGAAGGAGAGCAGCTAGAAATGCCAAATTGCCCTCAGAAATGCAGGTGGCCCCATGTGTGTGGGACCTCGAGAGGTCTGGGCAGTTTGTGCCCCTTGTTTTGAAGAATCCTTGCTTAGAGTAATTCTGTTTTTTCTCTAAGTGGTTTCACTGTGCTGGCATAGCTACAATTTTACTCTGCCTTACAGAAAATATGATTTTGTATCATCCTACAGGAGAAATAAGTGTATGGAAAATTGAAGTTGAGGGGATACCTCACAGCTGAGGTGGTATTAACATCAAAGTGTGTCTACCAGACCTCACTGTCTTCATGCCTACTCCTTCTGAACGCTGGTCCCAGCCAGGTCAGTGGGAGAATTAACTTTCTTCCGCTGAAGCAGATGGCATTTGTTTCTTTATTGCAGGTCACGCTTAAGTTGCTATACCAGTGTGCTCTATTCACTGTGGAGCGTAAATTGCTCCAGGGTGATTTTTAAAACCCAAGCAAGTTGCCAGCCAGGGTTCCAGAGAGGTAGTGTTTCATACTACCCGATCTAAAATTAACAAATGAAACTTGATAAGCAAGCGGATTGCCACAAAAAAGAAACTTTCTTGCCAGGCTTTAGATTAAGCCGAGATTTGTTCTCAGCCAAGCATTTCAGTACCTGTAAATCTGTGAAGGATGAGGCTGTTGAATTGTAGCTTTCCCTTCTTTGCTGCTCTTGCGTTAAAACTTGTGTCCCAGAGTCTGATCAAGCTTCCTTGGAAGGCTGGGCACTGCAGCAGATTTTCTTCTGCCTGCTGAATATTGTGAAGTGGTGAGATATCACACCAGACTTTAGTTTGTGTGCTGTTCCCTGAGCTTGCCAAACTAACTCATGCTCCCATCTCACATTACCAGATATTCTGTGCTAATTTGCTATACAGGATTGTGTTAAAAATCCATATTTATGAGGGATGTTAAAAACATAAAGCAATTATATGGTTTTCAATTACATAAACATCAACATGCAATGGGAATTAGAGGCTGAATAATTAATTTTCTGTTTGTTTGTAATATAGAGTCTATGCAAACAGTAAAACCTGGAGAACAAGCAGGGGGAGGAGTGTGGAGGGTACAGTGCCATAAAGTGCTTTTAGTATCTCCATTCAAATTCAGTTCAGATGTCAATGTAGGTATTGGCTGTTACGGGAGGTAGCAACTTGGTGAGTGGGAAGCACTGGGTGCAAAGTCCTGTTCGTACCTATGCCCTATTAGTTAGGTGGTGTTTCCCCTAACATGGCCAAAGGCCGGGACAGTGGCTGTGCCCATGTACGGGTCCTGAGCCCGGGACAGTGGCTGTGCCCATGTACGGGTCCTGAGCCCGGGACAGCGGCTGTGCCCATGTACGGGTCCTGAGCCCAGAGGTGGCAGCAGGTAGAGGCACCTGATGCTTCCTGCTATTGGCGTGGTAAGTGACCTTGGGCATTTTGGGGCAACGTCTTGTCATATGCCTGATCTCTATTTTATAGATGAAGAATAACAAACTTCTAACTTTTGAAAGCTTTGGGAAAGATTATAAAGTCATTTGAAGAAAATAAATATCATGAATCATTTCTGAATATTATCTGTCACCTGAAGTGTACCAACCAGTCACCGTGGGGTCTGGGCGTTGGTGCCAAATTGCATCTTCTGAGGCTTCAAAGCAGAAGCTTTCAAGGCTTTGTTTATTCTAATAGCATTATTGCACCACAGTAAATGCAGTGGTTACCAACTAGTTCTTAAGTGGAAGTAATTTTGTGGATCTGGTGTTTTTGTTAAGAGGTTAGGAAATGTGTTACGCTGCGCTAGAACCTGTGGGAATTAAAAGCCATCTTGTTCCATTTGTTCAACTGTTTTTTCTTAGATTGTCACTTCCCTTTGCCTCCTACATGCTGAATAGCTAGCAAACACCAGCCTTGTTTTAGTGATGGCTGTCCAGGAGGACACTTTTAGACTTTTTGAGACAGGTGCTCGTGATTTACCCTCTACAGGAGAAGACTGAAGACTGTCCTTCCACGGAACAAGTTCTAGAGCTGAGAGTTTTCTTTGAGAAAGGTTTTCTGAACTAAAACTTGAACTATTGTGTCAGTTAGCTTTTGAGTCCATGGTGGCTTGAGCCTTTCTGACTGGTTTGCAAGGAGGTGGTTTGGACTAGGCTTGAGGAAAAGGGATCATTAAGTGTAATTAATTGGAAGCTCTGCAAGGTATTTGGCACTGGTGCTTTTAAGAACCCATAGCTGCAGGAATATTGTATGGGAAGGAGAGTGTCCTTACAGTGACTAACTTGCTGTCAAATTTAATTTTCTTTTTTCATACTCTAGAAACAGAAAACAATAAGCATGTGACTTAAGGAAAGCAATGCTGTGGGAGAAGTTAAATCCTTGTTTAATAACTGGATGACCGTGATCAACCAGGAAAAGATAGATGAGAAGACCATATGTTCTGTTCAAAAGCTAACAAATTCCAGGCTGAATTTTTTCTGTTGTTTTTGCTGGCTATTAAAGCCAAATTTGTCTGACCAGATCGGATCAGGTATGTTGGTGATTGGTTAGATAGAGAGGTTCTTCAGACATGGGCTCCCGCAGCAGGGTGGCTACAGCAGGTATGAGAGGACTGAAGCAGCTGCTGCGATAAAAATGAGATGTGGTGGCAGTGAGCAGAGCCTGGCTTCAGAGAGGGGGTGGAGATCACAGGTAGTGGCTTAAGCCGTGCTCCTACTTCTTTCTTTTTTTTTTTTTTTTAATTTTGTTTTATGAAAGGATCGCTTGGCTGTAGTCTTGCCACTTGCTATTGTGTGGGAGCCAGCTCATACAATTAAGACTGAGATGGTGGTAACCTTCTGCTCCTGCGCACACACACGTTCAGTTTTGTGATGAATCAGCTGCCAAGGTTTACATTCCCAAGCCCAAATTCTTGCTCTTTCCATTGAGCTCACAGCACAAGCGTGATTTAATCACTGTTTGCAGAAGCCACTGCTGCTCTCCCATGTTTTCCAGACTGCCTTTTCCACCACCTCTTGATATATAAATCCTAGAGAGTTGATGATTTAGTTGGCAGCCATATGAGATCAGATTCTAGTCATGACTGATAATTGCAAGAAAATATCCAGAGAGTACCTTCTGGCCAAGCTGGGTGTAATTTAAGACTCCATATGCGAAGGAGCGCTGGCAGGAGGTGCCTGAGGAAACGTGCAGAAGTGGTATCATGAGCTTGCGTATTGGAGAGAGATCGCAGCGCGATGTCCTTGCAAGCTATACGGCCTGTCCGAGGTGGAAACCAAGCAACATGGAAAAACACTGTGAAATGAGTTAACCCTCAAATAATGAATTTGCCAGGAAGGTATGGGAATGCTTTTGGTCTGTGCCTTTCTTATCTGAACATCAGTAATATGGTCAGCCTTTCCAGAAAGCCTAGTGTAAATACGGAGTAGAGGAAACATACTGAACCTGTTCCTGTGCTCTGTCATTCGTCATTTCACCCTCACCATATTCTCTACTTTCTCTTGTTGGAAAAACTCTTCAAGCAGTTTATTAAGTTCTTGTTTCCAAAGAAATTAAGTCAAATTTGTGCTTCCCCTGGTTTGTTTTTTGTTTGTTTTTTAATTGCCTTCTGTCCTGTAAGCCATCAGGGGCTTTTCCTCACTTGTTCCTGTTTTTTTGCATCTGGTTTCTTTCTCTCTTCAGTTTTTATATCGTGCTCTTTCTTCATGTGTTTGGTTTTGGCTTTTCTGGAGGTATCGAACAAGACAAACTGTACATTAAGCCATATTCAGATTTCAGTCTGCTACCTACAGTTAAAATAAAACAAGTTTTGTTTCCCTATTCAGGTAAATCTTTCCTACTCGATCACTATTCTCATATTTTAGTGTCATCCTGGAGGGGCAGGAGGTGGTCTAGGCTTAAAACAAATAATAATAATAATAAAATAAATAAAAAACAAGAACACCCCAAAACCCACATGCGGGAGAAATCACACATCTCCCCGAGAAGACCGGATGTGCGTTCCTCTCTATTCCATCCAGCTCTCTGAGAAAGACCACATCTCCTCTCCGATATGAGTGCCAGATAGTGGCCCTCTGTGAGAACATTGCCAGTTTTCATTGCAATATTCATAGCAAATATGTTTCTTGATTATAATTTCAGCAGAGATTTAATATTACAAGTTTAATGGTGTCTGCAAGCCAACAATCAGGTGAGAAAAAGAGTCAGTTTCTGCTCCGGTTGTGCTAAAGCTGTTAGAGCAGGAATTTCCTTTCCCCCTGTTTTACCACATGATTTGTACTGCTTATATTTTATGGCAATGATTTATAGCATATGTCACGAATTTCTCTGACGCTGCTAGCAGTTCCCTGCCCGTGGTTTGCTCGGTGGGAGCGGTCTCCTGATGCTTTTGACACGAGGTCTGTGCGTTGGCCGCATCGCGTTCCTGTTGGTCATGGGAACCAAGCCCTTGCAGTGGAAGGTGGCGGGGGGGTTCTTGAAAGAAGTTACTGCGTTAACCACCTGCTAGAGGAGGAAGTTTCCACAGCAACTGGGTTAATAGTCCACTTCTAGAGTGTAAGCTGGGAGCGACCATTAGGTCAGCCCCCTGCCACGTGCAGCACGTGGTGGCAAACGCAGCATTGCAGCAGTTGGTGTGCAGGGCATTAACTGCACTAAAGTTGCCTGCTCGTAGATTAAAGGGCAGAAGGGAGAGGAAGCCTTTGCAGCAGGGTTGAGGACGGGCTGCCGCCAGCAGTTGTCTCGAAGCATTCCTCACTGCTGTGAGATCTGCGAATGGTGCTTTGAAGAAAAATCTCCCCTGGGTTTTTGATGCTTTTCAACCACAAGTCTTTGTCGTTTGCAATGGGGTGGAGTTCCCTGCAGCGCTCTTCCCCCAGCTTTTCAGTTGTGGGAGCCGATTGAAGAGAGAGAGGAGGGGGAAAAAAATAATCAGACTTTTTCAATTCCTTCCTTTCCAGGGGCTACAGGACTGCCTCTCCAAAAATGTTGTGTTACTCTTATGGCATTGCCTCTGGAATTGCAATTGCAACATACTCTGTCTCTTCTCCTGGTAGTTAGAAGGGGCTCCTTCAGTATTTTCCTTTTTCTGTCTTTTCTTTTCCATACCCTTTTCCCTTCTACTTTTACTATGCAGTGAGAACGCCAGGGAAATGAAGAGGTTGCTGAGCACCTCTGCCCTTTTCACATTGAGAAAGGTATGTGTCTCTCTTGTGTATGCTATGGCTACATCCTCACAAGAAAGCCAAAAATCATAAATCATAGAATCATTTAGGTTGGAAAAGACCCTTGAGATCATCAAGTCCAACCATAAACCTAACACTGCCAAGTCCACCGCTAAACCACGTCCCCAAGCGCCACATCTACACGTCTTTTAAACACCTCCAGGGATGGTGACTCTACCACTTCCCTGGGCAGCCTGTTCCCGTGCTTGACAGCCCTTTTGGTGAAGAGATTTTTCCACATATCCAGTCTAGAGCTCCCCTGGTGCAGCTTAAGGCCATTTTCTCTTGTCAGCTATGATGGTGGATTTTTTTTCCCAAAATATCTGTTTAGATGCACAAATAAGGTCAACTTTTATTAGGTTCTATGATCTTAGGCATATTTGAGAAGATCACCCTATTTATGTAAAATCAGTGTGGTTTTTTTAAAGGAGGTAAATAATGAAGCACCAAAGAAAACTTAATGCAAGCAAAACTTCTCCCTGCTTGCAAGAATGCTGACTTGAGCAGATATCACACAGACTTTATTTTCATTCCCCTCCTTGTTAGAGGCTTCAAAGAGGATCTCTGTGCTTGACAATTCAGTTTGCCCCGTGCAGCACTGCCCTGTTGTGCTTTGTTCAGTGTTTCAAGCCCTCGGGTTGTGAGGATTTTCGTACCTTTCTTGGGTGATTATTGTACCTGCAGTTCTCACAACAAGTTTTCCTGTTCTAACTTCACCTCTGCTCTAAAGCCAAGTAAAACTCTTCAAGCGTTACATTCCCTACCTGGTTTTTGGGCCTCTACAAGCCTGTAGTGCAGGTCACTTATGGCAGACAGAATGACTCTAACCATTACCTTTCCTTTCTGTTTTGCATGCAGAACAAACCCTCTAGTTCTTTGATTTCCCAAATGGAGTGGATTTATCTCAGCTGTTTTGGTTGAGGACTGATGTTGAGATTAGCAAGCTCTGCCCTACACTGGGCTGCTTCCACTCTTTCTGTGAATGTGTGCTCTGCATTTAATGAACGCTCCATCAGTCTGCATTTTTTTTGTGAAGATCTCGTGGACCAGTTGTTGCTAAGTCTTACTAAATAACTCTCTTGCAAGAAGATTCAGCTTGCGCTGAGGTAGGATCATGTAGTGCTGAGCTTGTCTTCTGGCTTGATACTTTTCCAGTGGTTAGATCAAGCTGAATTCAGGCCCTTCTGTCATTAGGAATTCATTAAACTGCTGCTGTATGGCTTCATCTTTAAACATCAACCTTTCTGTTAACCTTTTGTGTGTGGTTCAACTTGCCCTGATCTCCTTCTGTCCTCTGTGTTTTATCTGTTGCAGGTTCCCCCCCACCCAAGTCTCGTGTGTTTGCATAGGTGCTTCATTTCAGAGGAGTACAGGAGGGATGCAGATGTTATGACTTCATTTTTTTGTTATTTATTACACTGTTTGGGCTTTTTTGATCTCTGGAACGCAAAACAACGATCAAATAAGGATTCTCTTTCATTTTTCTTGGCGCTTGTTTCTCTCTCCGTGGATGGAAGTGACCGAGGTTGGTTCTAACAGAGTCAGTGACTGGTAAATCACATGAGTCCATCCTCAGTCCAGCTGAATTTATTACCTGTTTCTGGTTTTGCTGGATCTCGATTTCTAAACTCTTCTTCTGCCCTACATTTAGTTTACCTTTAGTCTTTCAGGCTGAGAGTGTATCTTGTGAGCCTGGGGGAGAAAAGCTTGGGGGTTTCCCCCTTCCCATTTTTGCCTGTCCCTGGGGCGGGATCTGTTTCCTGGTGGCCAGCGTGGAGCTGCCCTGGGGAGCAGGGTCCAGCCCCTTGGCCCCAGCCTGGCGCAGGGAGCAGCCAGGCCCTTCTGCAGGGGGGCCGGTGCCTGGTGCCTGGCTGCTGCGGGTCCAAGGCAGCTCTGCTGCAGCCTCAGCAAGCGCTCGACAGCATCTGTTTTCTTAGGCGCTTTCAAGCTGCGTGAAAACGATTTTGGGAAGCAGAAACATGTTTTACTTGCCAAGTATTGCGTGAAATGTCCAGCAAACAGATCTGGTTGGGAGGAGACCTTCCTTGGGAGGGTAGAAGAAGGTAACAGTTGGGTGGTTTTTACTGCTTTGAAACAGCACCTCTCACAGCTTACCACATACTTAAATCTGTCTGCTTACTGACTTGTTTGTTTCCATTTCAAACCTGGGTATAATTAATGTAATTTTATAAACATGAGTGTATAGAAAAAGGGTAATAAAACTTGAGGCTTTATATATACTGGGCTTTATATATACTGCTTTCTCTGGCAGTTCCTTTTGCAGAGCAGTTTATGTGCAACTTCAAAGTATTTATCCTGCTTAAGAACAATGTTAAGTATCATAATTAGCTTGGAAAGTGTTCTCGGCTTTTTTGTGCTTTAATATATTTTAAAGATATTTCCCGTGGTAAGACTTCAAAGTGTCATTTCTACAATTCCTTTGACTGTGCAAGCGGGCTGTCATATTATCCAGAGCTGTGTAAGCTACCTGCTGATGGTTTTTCGCTTTCAGGACATCTCACCAGATGAGACGAGGTTTTTGCAGGTAGGTCCACAAGCCAAGTTTGCAAGAGTTGAGAAGTGTTGGTGCCACATCACCAAGCCTTTTATAGGAAGAGGGAGGGAGAAGGCTTGAGGGGAGGTGTATATGCTTGGCGTGGAACACATTGATGTGCTGCATATATCCCCCTTGTACACGGCCCAAAGAAAAAGCCTAACCTGCCCAGAGGCTGGGGTGGGCACAGGCAGTCCAAGCCCCATCCAGAGCTCAGTTGCAGGTTGTTGTGCCTGCCCCCTTCAGCCCTCAGTTCTCTGCCCCACTTTGTTTCATCTCATTGCAGCTTGCGTGTTTCTCTTCATTAAAATCCATTGCTGGAAGAATCTGCTGGAATGTCAGGCAGAAACTTCCACATCTGTAAGTGTGTAGGCATGTGAAGCTGTCACAGGGAGTTCAGCGAGATGGAAAGGGGGTCTCATTGGCCAAAACAGTAAAGTCCGCGGAGTCCCCCTTTTTCTTTCTCCCCCTACCCCAGTATCTCTTAAAACTTCCAATTGTTGCTGCTGCTTGTTAAAAGGTATTTTCATTCTGTCATTTGTTGCTTCATCTCACATTCCAGTGCCCTGTCTCACCACTGTTGGTGAAAAGCCTTTCCTTTGCCCTTCAAGCAGAATGCCTTAGAGTGCAGGCGGTTGTTTCGGAGACGCTCTGCTGAAATGAGGCTGTACGTTAGCTGTTGTGCAGCACCAAAAGGAGACATTATTGCTTGTATTGGTAATTCTGAAGGCAGTCTGTTCTCTCTTTAATTGAGGAAAATGCTTTGGTGTCCTCTCACCAGCTCATTTGGTGGTTTTTGGTGAATCTGAAAGGGATGTTGCCTGTTGAACAGCGTGTCTCAGTGACGTGAGAAGCTCTGGGTTTTTCTGCTGGGCCCTGCAAGCGTGGCGATTCAGTGTCACCCTTCTGCGGGGCGGCTTTCCACCTCTGGTGGTAAATGGCCTGTGGGCAAAACCGCTGTTTGATGTGGTTTTGGTTCAGTTGGTAATAATACAATAGTGGGAAAAGTGGAAAAGTAGATGTGAGTGGGAGATCTGGCCCTTTACCACGGTGCAGTCTTGGGGAGGGAGGGAGCTGTTCTGTGACAGGAGAATGCCAGCGAGGAGCATCCGCAAGCTGCGAGTGAATGCATTTTCAGAAGAGAGTGTTGACCTGTCTTTTCCCACTTGATTTCATGCTGCATCTTAGCCATATGTTCTGTGAGCCCTGGAGAAAGCTGCTGCTTTTTCTTGTTTGACGCGCTTAGCTAAAGTTAAGGATGCTCATTCCTCGCAAGGATGAAACTCCTGTCTGTTGTCATTGAAAAGCATTTACTATTACGAGTTACGATGCCACCTCTGCTCTGCCCAAGTGTGCTTTAAATGAAGCACAGGTTTGGTTCATTGAGGGAGAGCTGTCACCGCCGCAGGAGTCCTTAGTGTTAACGTAGTGCTCATTCCTACAGGACAGAGTGAACTTCCCACTCTACAGACTCGTCATCAGTTCATACAACTTAGCACCGCATCTTTTGCCATGTTGCACATAAATACACATTTTTAAAATGCGTCATGTAGGCTTCCAGAGCTCAGGTCGTTCAGTCTGTGTTCTGTTAGGTGCATCCTACCTTCAGTTTTTCCTTGCAAACTGGTGAAAGCCAAATTAATTACAACAGCTTGCTTGGAAGAGACGCGTTCAGAGAAGTCCAGAAGACAAAGAGCTCGCACGGAGGAACTGCTTTGCTCTCCGTGAACACTCAGTGATATAGTGATGGTGAATAGTGGTGGTGGTTCTGGTTTTGGGTACCTTTCCAGAGGAATTGCATGGAGGGACACAGACTAAGAAAGCTGTAATTTTAGTCCTGTGAAAAATGCCAAGTAAACTGCAAGTAGGGTATTGAAACTTGAAATACAGGTCTGTATTTCAGTCAGGAGCTTGTGTTTTCAGCTGAGATGAAGCCTTGAATGTTGTGGAATCTTCCAGCATGGTGGTGCGGCAGTGTTCCTGATCAAAGTGGGCACTTCACTTGCTGAATTCCTATTTCTACTGTTTGCAGTAGCTTTTTTTTCTTCGCTTTCCTCCTTTCTTCACGCTGTCACGGGCATCTCGGGGAAACTCATTTACCCTAATCCTGCATTTGACTCATAAGACCCAATGAGCTAATAGCTTGAGAATAAATTGCTGTAGCAATTGCATTCATAAATATGAACAGCTTCCTTAAAGTGGTGTTTGATTACTTGAGACAAAGCTTTCAAAACATTAAAACAGCTTATAAAGAATTACTTGGCTAAAGCAATAAAGTTCTGTGGATACGTTTCATTTTTCATAACCCTCCATTTTTTTCCCTGTTCAGAAAATGGACAAGACGCCTGTATTAAAAAGTAATTAAATCTGCAACCCAAGCAAGACACAGAAAATTCAAAATTTAATGCTAATGCAGTTCTCTCATTTTGCAGATGATTGTTACCCACTCACATGCACACAAGTATGCACATCATTAGCATTGACAAAGAGCTGACTGTTAACTTTGAAATTCTTGGTTTCCAGGAGTTTATCTCACAATCTCATTATGTAAATATGTTGGTTTGGTTTTTTTTTAAAACTTGAGCAGTTGCCGTGAGAATAAGTGTCTGTCTTGAGCACTGCATAGGATGCATCCTGCGAAAGCTAGGCAGAACTATCTGCTCTGTTTAGAGAGTCACGTTGCTTTGGTTTATAATTAATCTTTAAGACTCTAAAGCATCTTGACAGTATAAAACAAACAATTCTGACTGTCTGACAGTGGTGTTTGCCAGATGAGACAAAGTGTCCCGCATTGCATTGTATGCATCGCACTGAGGCTTGGTGGATTACTGCTGTGTAATGGCTTGCTTTCCTAAAGAAAAGGTGTGTGTTGTGTGAGGCCATGCTCCTCTTGAAAATGTGTAGAAGGGAATATCCTTTAAGAAAAGCACTACTGGTTATCTGGTAAGAGAAAAAAAATAGTATCGGATCCTAATTTTGTCTAGTACAACAGAAGATGTGTTTGCTGTGGGGGTGATAAAACCTCATCCCCGTGGCTGCTGGATGTATTTGTTGTTGATTACAAGTCTGATCCAACAGGACAGGAAGGAGAAGATCCCGTGAATCACCCCACTGCCCGAAGCTCTCCTGGCTGGAGGGCAGCTCTGGGCGTTCCCACATCAGGCAGTTCACCTACCAAGGAAGGAGAAGAGAAGCCTTATTAAAGTCTACTTTGTGGGTGGTAGTCGTGTACAGGCAGGAGCTGGTGGGGACGGGTAATGGGCATGGGAGGATTTATGTGCCCTGGGAGAACAATATGCTTCTGTGAAGCTGCAGTGTATGGTACGTGGTGCCAAAATTGCTTTTTGTGAACGCTGTCAAATGCTTTTGGCAATAATGTACACAAATTTGTCCCATCCTTCTCTGAAAATAAACTCCTTCTGGCTTTTCATGGTGAGGAAGGGTATTGAATAGGCAGATGGTTCAAGATGATACTTCAAGGCACATTAGTTAATGTGTCTTTAACCTTAAAAGGTTGTTGGCCCATGAATTCTGACTTTGAAGCTTGCAGTGGGTGACATCTTATTTTACCAATCTTGACCTTTTTAAAATAAAACAACACACCCTTAGGTGAGAGTGCTGCTCAGGACAGGAGGTGAGGTTCTCCTGTTAAACAGAGACTTTTGTTTGGCAAAGAACTTTCCTCTGCAGGTCTTTGTTATGCCAAGAACATGGAGAATGGGGCTGCTTCTCTACTAGACTTGTACTTTGATTGTCGCAGAATATTTAGTAAGTGATACATATAGCTAGAGGTGAGTGTCTTTTTTTTTTTTGAATATGGAAATCTGTTTACTTTCATGTGCCTTTAAGCTTAGAATGAAATGCAGTAACTTGATGATTACTGAATATAAACTCTGCAGTGTCTTTATGGCACAGTCTGGTTTGAGCAGTACTCTGCTAGTCCAAGTCTTAGAGTGAATCCTTCCACTGATGCTTCACCTTCCTTCATCCTCCCTCCAGCACAGTAAATAAGTTGCATTTTGTTGTCCTGGCCTTTGCAGCCAGATACTGATGAAGATAATGCTTTATTCTGAAGTGAACCATCAGCGTCTCACCCGCTGCCATCTCACTGTCAGGAGGGGCTTGCTTAATACAGCGTGCGTGTTCGGTGATAATACCTCCCATCTTCTGCAAAGAGCACAACCTTGCGTTCCAGGGATCAGCAGATCCAGAGCATCTCTGCTGGAGGTGGTTTTGTTTTCCATGATCTGGTTCATCCCTATGCAACTCACCACCGCAGGTTTTAGCATTCAAAACATTTTTTTCCTCCTGGTCCAATACTGAAATTGCTTGAAAGCTGAACTAATGTTTGGAACATTTCCCGTATTTTGCCCCAGAGCTGCAGATATGCCTGTTTCATCATATTTTTATGACTTGAAAATGGGCCGCTTCAGACACTTCCCTGTATGAAAATTGAGCTAGATCTTTCTCAGGATGAATCTTTAAAATGAGGAACTTCACACTCGAATGCCAAAGTTGTGTGTAATTTGCTGTGATGACAACCACATGGCCTCTGTCACGGAAGAGTGAAATGTCTTGAGCTGTTATTAAGTTTGTGCCTGTTTCAACAGCTTCTGTGCTCCCATAGTACAGACAAAGAAGTCAGCTCTGGGTTGTGTTGTGGCTGAGCGTTTCTGGTGTGTTACAGTCATTCTGTGGGGAATTGCCAGCCTTTCGTAGATTTGTGTCATGCCAGGGTTATGCTAGTTATATTTGTAGTTTCTGTTTTGCTGTTAATAGCTCCATGTAAATGCCGAGTTTGGTTTGTGTTTAAAATTACTACAGCAAAAGGAAGGTAATTCTTTTCTGGGCTACATATAGAAAGCTCTGCAATAATATGTTTGATTTCCTATCAGAGTAACTTGCCATCGCCTCTGTCACTCCAGAGGATAATGTTTTCCCTTCTGGTTCCCATTACTGTAATTAGATGCATTCAGAGCATTCTGTTTCTGTCTATTAACATGTAATCATGTGATTGATTCTTGCATCCCAAGTAGATATTTCTTCCAAAGGAAATACATATTTTACATGAGTTTTCAGACCAGCTGCATAAACCAAGTGCTCTGGGAGGCGCTGTGACATGCAGCTTGAACGCCTAGTCTTTCCAACTTCTCTCCTCTGCACTTCCCTCTCGTGAACCTCCATAGCTTTCTGCTACTTTAATTGTTGGTTCCCCTGCTACGATGCTTAGTCAGATGTTCAAAGCTCTGGCTATTTAACTTGCCAAGAGAAGATGTTTCTGTATCCTGTGGGTTTTTTTATTGATCAGGTTTTAGTGGGAGGCTGACTTGCCTTTCTGAATGGATCGCTTGTGTCAGGGAAAGCTGCTGACCAAGGGCATATTTTTAGACATTGTTAATGATCCAGAGAATATACTGTCAACTATTTTCTTTTCAGTCTTTTTTCTTTTTTTTGGCATCACATCAGGTTAACATTCAGCTTGTTGTGTCTGCATCCTTTGGTACTGTGAATTCTCTGTATACTTTGGGATAACTGTCCATGCAAACCCTGTGGCTCTGATTATTTCTCCACCCTCTGTTTCTTTTGTTCCCTGATAGAAGGGGATAATACTGCCTCTGAACTATAGTAGAATTTCTAAAAGTAGCCACTAGCTGTAAAAATAAAGAAGCCTAAAGCACTCATACAAACAAACCCCCTGTTTTTCAGCCCCAAAGAATGAAACTGTGTGCCCGTGGATAGGGCATGGATGGTCAATACTGTCTTCCTTCCGACTGCCTTGTGCTAGCGTATAGGATCAGTCTGGGACCGTGATCCAGAATCATTAATTGTGGGGATGTGCAGCCAGCGGTACAGATTTGACCAGTATTTTTGTTGTTAGCCACGATACTGGGTTTAGCTCAGCTGAAGGAGGACAGGTGATACCTGTCTAGCACAAAGTCTTCAGGCACAGTCACTTGTTTTTAGTAACTTCTTATCCCAAACTAACACTTTGCATAATGTGGCCCAGGTATTTTTGATTTCAGTTTACAGGCTGTGGCCCCAGGACTTGTGCTGGGCCAGTGGTTTGACAGAATGCACCTAACCTAGGATGGGTGTTGAAGGCCCATAGGTGAGCAAATATTCACTGCATGCTTGATTTACTACTATCCTGAGCTGAACTAGACCTTCTCACCTAAGAGCAGAGACTTAAAAGAAGGATGTTTTAATGTTGTTTCCTTATCCCGAATTCTCCAGTCCATTATGGCTTTCAGACTTTAATTGTGGTTTATAGTACAAGCCAGTTGCAAAGTAAATGCAAAAAAAATTTGGTACAAAATGTGCCAAAAAATTGGCAAAAAAGTGCCAAAAATTTGGAAAAAAAAAAAAAAAAGCAAAAGTAAAATTTGCAATGGTGCAAATCATAAAATAAAACCAATGTAATTAATACAAAAAATACAAGGTAATTGTTGAGATCAGCTCAACGAGAGACCATCCCAGCTGCTGCTGCTAGCGTAGCCCATTGCTGCGTTAACAGACTTGGGAGCCAGGGTATCAGTGGTAAGTCTTATGATCTTAATCTGCTGTTGTATTGATATCATAATGGTTCTAATGATTCCTCTGTAATAGAGCCTCTTCCTAGGGCATGAGCCTTCCCTAGGAGTATTTGTGGAGCTTCGCTTTATGAATGCATCTTCCAAAGGAGGAGAGCCTGCTGGAGGGAGTTTGACATTCAGTCACGCATTTGACAGTGCGACTCGGAGTGCTTACTTGCTGGATATGTGGAGGTATTCCCTGCTGTCGGACTCCTCAGTGTTAGTAAGGTGATCTGCATTGTTGGCAACTGATTTTGCAAGTCAAAGAAGATGTTGTTTTTATTTTAAAAAATCCTTTTCTGCTATTGTAGCTAGAGTGTAAATATAGAGATGATCTGTCTGTAGGCTTCCTGGCATACTCTAGTTGTCACCAGAGATCATAAAGGTAAAGATCAAAGAAAACATCCTTGCCACTTGGGCCATCCTAATCAAAGAATTGCGAGATTGAATGCAGCTCCTTGATCATCTGCGATCCTACTATATGACTTACAGCAAGTTTCTGTCTCTACTATTTTTCCCCCCAATTTTTAAAATAGCAGTAGTGTTGCCTTATCTCCTAAGGATATAATTGAAGATTATATAAACTATTTGTTGATTGCTTACTTAAGACTCTATCTTAGGTAATGAGAGTCACAAAAGTTAAAAAAAAAATAATAAATTTAACATTATGCTAAGACACTGGAAAGAGTATGTCCTGGGATTGACTCATGCTTGCTTGGTGTTTTTTTCTCTATGTGTTGAAGGAAACATTACTCTAGATGCACCAGATTTAATGGTGTCTCTTACTTCTTGTGGTGCTGTGCTCGTTCGGTATTTATCCAGTGGTGGAAGTCAGCAGAAGCGAAGGACGGCCTTTGCCCTGTCCACCAGACAGGCAGAAGCAAAGCACAGGCCTGCCAACCCACCAACACCTTTACTAAGAAAAGTGTGAAAAGAGGCGGAGGAGGGTTGTGTTTCTGAAAGTGAAGTGTGCATTCACGGCCCTTAAAGGGTAGGTGAGGAAGCATGCAAGTACCGTGACGCAAACTGCAACCTGTACCAGGGCTCCGGTGTGCGCAGCTCTGGGAAGCTGTTGTGCTGCTGCAGGAAGGGAGGCACTGCTGGTTTGTACCCCTGCAAAATTCAGCCGTTACCACTGCCGCGTTCTGGTGTTTGATCCTTCTTTCTTTAGGAGGAGAGCTTCACTCTCAAAGTTGATAGATTTTATGTAAAGCCTGTCTGCAGCAGACTTCCACTTAATCTTTGGAAAACTGGCCGCGGTGGTGTTTTACATGTACCTAACATCTGCACGCTCTAAAGAAGTGAGGCTGAGTTTTGGGGTTTAACATAGCTATTTTCACTACTCTCCAAATTTTCAGAGAAGAATGATAGGTGATAAACACACACTGTAATCATCTGATCGTGGGCACTTAACAGATGCATGATTTGATTTACAGTGTTTTCAAAAGGCTGCATAAATCATTTTTAATTGTCAAACTGATATGTTAGTAGAAACCAGTTTTGTTCTCTGCAATCCTGAGCTTTTCTTATACTGAGTATCTCTTAATGCTTGTTACGATCATGGCTTATTTATTTTTGACAGCATACATATTAAAATAAGTTTGTCTCTCTTCTTAAGGGCTCTTATAAGTTTTGAGGGAGGAGGGGAATTATTTACATAATTTTAAGCTTGACAGAGTGGCTGTAATTTCAGGTAATTAAAAAAGAAAAAAAAACAACCAACAACAAAACCCCAAAGCTCTGTTGTAACTGGTCAGCCAGTTGTACGCTGACAGAGGCAAAAACCTCCAAGTCATGGTGTTTGGGCAGTGTTGTTTGTACCTTAATGCAATGTCCAGAACTTGCAGTAGGTTCTGGATACTGAATACTTTATTTGCTGAAAGATTGTATCTCTGTCTGCTTTTAGCAGGGTGTTTTGTATTATCTACACAAGCTGCAAAGCACGAAATTACTGTCTAAACAGAGCAAGACTTCTAGGAAATGGGAAAAATACATTTCTTCCTTTTTTAAAGCGAATGGGGTAATACCTTGCATTGAGATACGAATGGGTTTGTGCCAGTGGTCTTAAACACAGCCTTCAGGTGAATTTTAGTGGGCTAACCATCTGAGCATTAGTGTCTTGTCTTTTAGTGTCCAGCAGGGCAGATACTGTCGCTAGTTCAGTTGAAAACACTGTTCAAGAAGAAGCTGGGAATCCATTTCTCCTTTGGATATACCTGTGGAAAGGCTAAGAGT
>VZTV01018295.1:6939-19654 GCA_013400875.1 Anhinga rufa | reverse complement strand
ATATATTGATGCACGAAAGTTGCAGAGAATACAGAATTTGGGGAAATCTTTTTAAGTTTTGAAGGATAAACAGCAATGCTAGAATTTATTCTCTGCATTCATGACAGATATTGTAGCAAAACCTTTTACTTGTTCCTACTTAAATTTCAACAGATCAAATGCATTTACAAGCATGTCAGAGTTCTGAAGCTGAGATCTGGAGACTGACTTTGATTTGGGTTCTGAAGTCTTTCATTCTGAAACTGCCAGGTACTGCTGCCGCATACCAATCAGAAAAGTGCTTGCACTTCATCTTGCAGTAACTTCTAGGTCATGTAACCGACAGCGTAAGACACTATATTATGAAAACAAGTCTTGTTCCTACATTTACTCAAAATTTGTGTATACTTTAAGTTACATTAAAGGATTGAGATGAACAAGACCTTTGTAAGCTTGTCCTCAGAATCACGTTCTACATGACTTTATAGCTTTTATGGACTGTTTCGAGTTATTTTTGATCTTTGTACCGCATAAAGAGATGCTTCTGTTTAGAAAGTTCTGTATAAAATACCCACTCTCACTCTACTTTTTCTCTTAAAGTATTTCTCTGCAGTTGAGTTAGACCCAATCATTTCTGTTCAACTGTGTATCTAATTAGAGTATAAATAAAACGCAAGTTATTTTATGTGACAAAGTATTATTCAAAACATGAAAGCCAAATGATGCTTCACAATCACAATGTATAGCTGCTTATACTCTATTCTAAAGAGCATCTCTCTCAACAGGTATTAAATAGCCAGTGTTGCTAGAAGTCAGTGTTATTTCCAGAGAATTCATGAAAACAGAGAATAATTAAATTGACCCTGACTGATGGTTTTTACAGATTCCAACAATAAGTTTCTTAATGAAACCAGTGAATCCTTTATTTTCTCAAGTATAAGCCCAAAAGGCTTACAACAGAATAAAATAATGGAATGACCCTACAGGAATATTACCAAAGACATTCTAATTTATTGCCTCTGTAGATATCTTCTGAGACATTCTTTGTGTAGAAGTTCTTTTACATTCCAGAGGTCAAAGACTACTATGCTACGCCTTTTTCAGCCTCCAGAAAGGAAGCTTTAGGAAGCATTTACTAGTGGATAAAGAGCATCAACATTATGGCATTTTTGTTTCCATCAGGCAGTGTGCATTTGCAGCATTATCTACACAAATAGAGTTGGGAAAAATAGCACTGTATAGGTTGACAACAGTGAAGTTAGTAAAAATCCACTGAGTCTTCATTGTATATAGCCTGCCATTGGTTAGCATTGAGCCCTTCTTTCTGACAACAGTATATTCTCCAAGCTGAAACACCTGCACGTTTGCTCTCCGCTCAGCTAATTGTGGAAGGCAGTGTTCTAGTGAAAGGGGATTAGAAATGAATGTGCGGCCTCCCACTTCCCAGTAGACTAAGTTATCTAGTGCAGCCTTGATCAAAAAATTGTTCAGTCTTGGCTTTACTTCTCATGCATTACCAGATTGTCCACCATCAACAACATCCAAAGTTTGTATCAAATGGAAAGAAGCTCTACTTCGATGTGTTATCATGACCAGTAACGGGTCAAAAGAATTGATCAGGAATAACCTGACAGAATTTGTCCAGACTGTGCAATACTTTCTGCATCCTAAAAGCTTTATTTGCTGGTAAGGACAGATGCTCTGGAGGCATAATGATTTCAACACAAGAGAAACATGATTTACAGATAACATGCCTAGACAAACCATTCCTTACTAGTCACCTTTCCTCCATCCTCATCTTCAAGAGCACAGCCACATGATTAGCATCAGACAAACCCACTCCTTCAAAGTCAAAACACGGCCCAAAAAAGCCACATGAGCAAGGCCAATAAAAACCTAAAAGAACAGTTTTCACTTGAGTATTTTTCCTTTTATTTTTGGCTACATGGACATGCTACTTTAGAATATCCATTAACAGCCAGGCTCCTATATTATCTCCTTAGCTTTTGATTCAGAATGCAGGCACTAGAGTTTTCATAACAAACACCAATAACTATTTACTAACTAGATTTTTATTTTTTTTAGGATTACAGTGACAGCCCTTTATGTTCTATGCAGGTATTTCTACTACACATAATATTTTGTGTATCAGTTGCTTTATGTATGTTTTTCATTTTCAATATTACACTCAGGCTATATGGTGTGAAATACTTCTTACAGAACTGCTTTATTTCTTATATCTGCTTTTCCATCCCTTAAAAACTTTAAGTTCAGCAAGTTAAGGTAAAACTAATATTTGAGACCCATCTCATTTTTCCTGAGAGATGACATATTGCTATTGTAGTAGAAAGCTCCGAAGAACTCCAAAAAGCACTAGGAGTTCTTGAATTGTTCTTGAGTCACATAGCACTTAAAGTACTTCCCCTAAATATCAGTCTGGAAAGCACATGAATCTATTGGTGTCATCTATTAACCCTGCCCAGCATATCCAAAGATTCTGAGACTTTTTTCCATGTGTACTCCATAGAAATAAATGTATTCCAATGAATACATACATATGTTAACACCAGTCAACATCTGGGCTTCTTTAGCACCCAAAGTCTCCATCAGGTATGAAAGTACCAATCATAAGATACTCTGAACTGAGCATTACATGCATTATTACAGTAAATAGTGAGTGAATATATGGACAATCCCACCTGAATCATTATCTGTTTAATATGATGCCATGCAGGCACAGCAACAATTCATTTTCCCTAGAAGATGACAACCTAAGATAAAGGGTAAAAGGGCAGGAGAATTAATCTCTTTTTTTTGGTGAGAAGGAGAAAGGACTGCTGCTTTTCCATGAGAAAAAGTAGAAACTCCAACCACTATGCAAATAGACCATCAGTAATTGGAAGAATCTGTCCAGGCATGAGTTCAATGGAGTAAAATAATGAGTGAGATGGAGTAAAGAGGATTTTACAGTTCAGATGTGGGACACAGCTTAATACTATTGAAATGGTAAGGGAGAGTGACAGAAAAGGAGGTGAGACCTGTGAGAAGGATGAGAGTGTTGTGTTTCCACCAGGAAGAGGAGCGAGAAGACAAAAAGCTCTCTGCAGAGAGGAGAAATCCACAAGTCCAGACCCTCTATTTCTTTACTTTCCTAGAAGCGTTATGAAGAAGGAATCACTGAACTTTGGCAAACTTTAACTATATTGAAATGGAGGAACATTGCAATGGAGGAACTACAAAAAAGCCGTGACTCCTGCAAGAAGAAATATAAGTCAGCTGTTACAAAGCAGTAAGTAATAGGATATTTTATGCACTATTTTATCATTGAAAACATCAGGAAAAACCCGTTCAACATAACACTGCAAGCAACTCTGATTTACATACGGAGCTAAGACTTTGGGTTTTCTTTTTTTAACGGGTTTACAGGAGCTCCTATGATGAAGGTTTATATAACAGTAACTTTCTGAAGGACAACCCTCGGTAAGAATTTACATCTCCCCATGCCAGCTTTGGTGGATCTGGTCCACCAGTACACTGACACTCACCAGAGTCTTGAAAGTTGTATCCTTTCCTATTTGAAAGTGTGCTGTGCCAACATATTTAATGACCTGTGGGTTCCAATGTCCTCTTATAACAAATACTTAGTATACAATGAACAAGAACAGTCAGAGTTCAAGGAAACCCACAGAAAACACTTTGTGAGATCAGGCACCAACAAACTAACTGTTCATGTTTATCAGAGTGATTCAGTTCAGAATTAGTGTACGTCATGTAATAAGGCCCTTTTGCATAGCAGGCCCATGCAAGATATCAATACAGCTCTGTCAGTTTTAAGGGATATAATAATGTAGTATTGGTATAACTACCTCGGATGAAAAAAAGATATTCAAGAGTATGAAGCTACTAGTAAGTAATTTTAATAGTTTCCTTCAGCAGCTACATAATTAAAATTAAAATATCCCTTTGAGGGAGCCCTAAAACTGTATAACATAAATAATTAAGAGAATTTGATGTTTAAACATATCCTAAAAGCAGGAAGAATTATATTTTGTTTTAATTATATGCCAGATCTTCAGTACAGTTTTACAAAATTATCAGATCTGGATCTGCTTTAGAGTCCAGCATGACACACACATTTCTGAAGGCCTATCATTATGGAGACAGGAGGCCTCATTGACAGATGGCACTAAGCAGGAACAGAAGTATATAGTATAAATCAGCATGTCCTCAGGCCACTGATTTTTCAGTGAATTAGAGGGAAACTTTTTTTTTGCTCGAACATTTTTGGCTTTGGGCAGTTTGCCATTAAAAATAGAACCAGTGAATCAGTAAAATTTATGTTCCACAATCTGCATGATATTCACAATAAATCCATCCTCTCTCATCCTGCCAGCTCCTTTAACACTGCTGCAGGTGTCAACTTTGTAGATGACTGACACTACTGACGTGGTTTAACCCCAGTCAGCAGCCAAGCCCCACGCAGCCGCTCGCTCACTCCCCCATGGTGGGATGGGGGAAGAGAATCGGAAGAGTAAAAGTGAGGAAACTCATGGGTTGAGATAAAGACAGTTTAATAGGGAAAGAAAGAGCCACGCACACAAGCAAAGCCAAACAAGGGATTCATTCACTGCTCCCCACGGGCAGGCAGGTGTTCAGCCATCTCCAGGAAAGCAGGGCTCCATCACGCGTAACGGTGACTGGGGAAGACAAACGCCATCACTCCCAATGTCCCCCCACTTCCTCCTTCTCCCCCCAGCTCTATACACCGAGCATGACACCATATGGTGTGGGACATCCCTTGGGTCAGTTGGGGTCATCTGTCCCGGCCGTGTCCCCTCCCAGCTTCCCGTGCCCCCAGCACAGCACGGGCAGCTGAAACAGTCCTTGCCTGGTGTAAGCGCTGCTGAGCAACAACTAAAACATCTCTGCATCACCACCACTGCTTCAGCACAAATCCAAAACACAGACCCATACCAGCTACTGCGAAGAAAATTAACTCTATCCCAGCTGAAACCAGGACACACTACCAAAGACAAATTGGATTTTTTTTCTGTGTTCTACATAGGATCCGCTGATCGAATGCTTTTCTTGTTGCCTAACAGTAATTAAGTTCTTGACTCTCACCAAAAATGTGAGTAAATGTAGAAGCTTAACTTAAAATTTCATATTCCTTTTCCAACTAAGGCTTTCACAGTGCCCTCATTATTCTGAGCTATTTTCAGAACAAACTACCCATGAGGGAGGAATTCTCTTCTGGTCAAAACCCTCCAGGCTGAAACTAGGTCTTGCTTCTATTCCCACTTTCTCCACAATTTATTTTAGTTATGAAGGATCTTCAGCAAATCATTTACTCACTCTGCACTTCTCTTCTTGGGTTTGGCTTTTTTTCAACCCATGTAACATGGAAGGAGTATTTCGAGGCTGCCTTATCCATGAGAAAATTTCTTTTGAGACATGCGGACTTCATCATACATATGTAATTAGTTATGCATTACCACAAACACCTCTCCATAGAAAAGAATGCGTCACTTTTAATTCAAGATTTTGGGAAGATATCTGGTATCTGGAAGTAATTTTCTTCCATATTCCTTTTTGTTTCTTTTATGATTCAATTTCAGGGGACAGCACAGAAAGGGAGTGAAGTTCTACTAGAATATTGCTATTCAACCTCTACTGGCTGTAACTTTGTCCACCAACCAGCATGCTAACAAGTTTCCCCATCACTGCACGTACAGTCATACCATCCGTTTAGATTAGTAGAACATTAGGCACCAGATCCTGTTTATTTATACAACGCTTGCCAGAGTAAGATGCCATCTCTTGTTTGGGTCCTCTACAGGCTGCTGTAAGAAAATTTGTAATTTTTATTCAATCTACAAGGCATTTTTGATTCTTTCCTAAACAACACACTGTAGAATCAAAGGATTAAAGATTATGTCTTTCTCTGAAGCTTGCACGTAGTAATGAATAAAAGACATAAGACTCTAGAAAGGAAACAGGAAGAGTAAAAGAGCAGAGACCTATGCCAAGAACATCAGTATGAAATAAGTCTTCAAACATCAGTAAAATTCAGAGTCAAATTCTCCTTCCAAGATTTATTACCAAGTATAGTAAGTGGTAAGTAATGAAAATACTCAGAAATGCCAAAGCTGGATAACCCCTTTTTGTCTCCCTGTGGGTTTTTTTTTTTTTTTTAATTGAAATCCATTATCAAACTGGATCCCTAGAAATAAGATCGAAAGCTAAAGGAAGAACGGTTCTCTTTGCCTGTTGACATTTGTTTTAAAACCTGCTTTAGGTCTGATACAGCTTAGCAAAATAGAGCAAAAAGTTAACAAGTTTTTGGCTTTTTTGTCAGATTTTTCTGCATCTGCCTTTTTCAGATGCAATGATCACAGACAATTTAACCAGGGACTACTATTTAACCTGGCTCTCAACTCTGTACTAGCTTTAGAATATACTTAATGTAACATAAATTGCAATCATCCTCCCACAGTCAGCATTAGAAAAGGGAAAATACGGATCTTCACCAACATTTGTACTACACCGAACTAGATGAAGAGGGAGGTTTTGAAGTATTGCCCTTTGAGATACGCCTATATTCCAAATGTTGTCACAGTCTGAGAGAACAATAAAATAGAAGAGAGAAAGCCTATGATAGATCTCAGTAAGACCAAGGATTGCTTTAGTCATTCTAGCGGGTCTAGAAATGTAGCCCATTCCATAAACCAATTAAACTCCTGACATCAGAATCTACAAAAAGTAAATCAAAACTAAGGTCTCCAAACCATTTTCTATCTTGCCACACAGAAAGACATCAAAGTGTCCCCAAAATACATGATATATTTTTTGGTAATTGATATCCAAACTCCAGATTTTTTGCTTGCTGTCTAGGCTAATATACGGTTGTCTATTGCCAATGACCAAAGAATACATTAGCAAGAAACTAAATATTGCGGAAAATGTCAAATAAAAAATGAAAATTAAACTGAATTGAAATGCTTCCATTAAAAAAGAATTTTGCAAATTAACACAGAAAAGTGACTGGTATGATAATGATCCAGACTGAAATTGGCCGAAATAGCTTGACTATATGAATAAATTTCATGTAAATGTTATCCTAAAGAACAATTTTGCAAATATTGTGCTTAATGTTAGACCCTTATTTTCAGCTGCAAGATGAAAGAACAGAACCACTATTTGAAGGAAAACTAACATGTATCAAGTGATTAAATATAATAATGTACATGTTAAATGATCTCCTTTATTAAGCTTTATGCTTCAAAATAAATTTGCTAACACAAAAACCTACCAAAAAATCTAATCACTTTGTTAGGTTAGTGTGATCACTTAAGAGATCATTCAAGAGTTAGTGCAATAAATTAATATTTAACAACATTCATTACTCCACTGGGCTCACAAAATATTTCAGATCTAGGAATTAAAGCCTAAAAAATTTACCATCAAAATAATGATGCATCATCAACGATGAATTAGAGCTACCCTGAAACACTGGACAGTATTTTACAACCCTTTTCTGTAGCAGCAAGACATGACATGCATTCAGCTCTTCTAAGGTTGCTACTTAATAGTAACCTTTTAGTTGTGGATTCCTGTACAACACAAAGTGGAAACAAATGGTTAATCATTTCCTTTTCAGTATCCTGACAACTATCAGAATTATAGGGTGCTTTTGGATGTGAATAATGAGGCTTAATGAATCAACCCCTCAAATCCTCCATCTTGTGGGGTTTGGGTTTTATTATATTCCCCCCCAAAAAACCCCATAGATATGGATTTAACAAATTCTCTTTAGCAGTTGTTGTTTTGGTAGGTACATACTAGATAAAATAGACACTGTATTTACGGGCTATCATTATTTCTTAATTGCAGCACTACTGAAGTTGAAGGAGCTGTTAATTCATGGTCTCAGATGAAATTGCACTGTTGTATGTTGCTAAATAATCACCCAGTCTACAGCAGATAATTTTAACCGTGCAATTCCAATATTCTAATTTTGAGACCGTAAGTGCACAGAACTCCTTAGATCCCATAGACATTTAGTCCTACAGTACCCACTTCCATAAACCACAGCCTTCACCCCCAGCCTGGATACTAAACTCTTAATATTCAATCAGCAGTCAGAAGTTTTCCTACCCTAACGCGATGACCTGTTCACATTCGTATACAGAGTTGCCAAGATACTTCTGTGTAATAAATTCCCTTAGTTCAATACCTACGTTAAACATTTCGTTTGTGACAGAAATGCTTCACAACTCGGCAACATTTACCTCTGTGATCACAAAAGACAACTCAAGATGCTGCCCGAGATCACTAATCAGCTGCCCAGAGATGTGCAGGATCCTTACTTCATTTTTGTTTATCATAAGCTCTGCCTGTCTGGCGATAGTTACAGTTATATCTCCCTTAATAGAGTAAATGCTAAAGCGTACACAATTTTACCATTAGGTTACAGTGATGAAAGGGATTCCATAAAAGTAGCAGCTATTCCCAGAGCTGCTTCTTCACCACATTATGGCAGGTTTATGACTGTGTATCATTCTTGACATCAAAATGGAGAATCAGACACTACTTTCTTCATCTCCCGATAGCTGCTTTAATTAGAAGTCAGTAAATTAATAATAATTACCTGGTAATAATGTTCATCACCTATACGCCATAATTTTCAAAGCAGTGCATACATACCACACCAAGCAATTAATTCTCAGAACAAGTTAATGTGACAAACAAATTTTATCTCCATTTTTAAAGACAGAAGAGCTGTAGCTGTGAAGCTAAATGATACTCCCATGAAACATCATTTAAGTAATATTAGACCTCAGCAAGTCATGAATATGACAGTATACTCATGCTTTCATCTTCTGCCCGTACAACACAAAGCTTTCAAGGTAAGATTTATAATAAAACTATACTAAAAGAGGTGTAATTTGCAAGAAAAATAAAACAGAAAATTGACAGATTTATTAGCTCAGCATTTTATACTTTCACATCATGATGGAAACCCTGGGCTATGTTCCAGCCTTTTACACAACAGAAATAAACCACCACCAAGATTTCCCAAATATTCATTACAATATTCACTCCCAAAGTGACAAGTTCCAAGGAAACCGCCACATTGCATTTAGTTTTCAGCTTCGCTCCTCAGTCACTCTAGTGTTAGAGACCTAATTTGTAAGAATATAAGGATTTGTAAGCTATCTGAAAAAGAATCACAAAAATATATTCACTACTATGAATATGAAACTTGCTCTGTGAATCTGTGTTACCTACGGACATTTTGATGCTTTTTGGCTAGTCTAATGGGAAGGGGAACATTGATCTGAGTGAGGCTAAGATAACTTAGTTACCATAGCAATACCCTTCCAGGGACAAGGCTTTGTTTGAAGTTGTTCCAGGTTCTGCTCTTTTTTACCAGATGCTCTTCCAGCAGTGCCAGAGTGAACAAAGTTTGGTTTCACAAGCGTCAAATATTTGACAGATGCTTCAGTATTTCTCTACTAGAATTGATGGCCAGTTTTAATTTCATCTTTTGCCTCTCTTTACAGAAGGCAAGCAGCTGGTGGTAGCTATATTTTTTGTGTCTGTACCGTGCAAAAATAAACAACTTATTGCAGTTTCTTGGTTCAGGGTTGTCGGTTTCCCACCTGCTTCATTTGCGGATGGAGCTCCGTAGTCAGGCCAACTAAGATAAGGGTTTACAAACTAGAAAGTTTTGGTTTTGTTTGGTTTTGGGGGGTTTTGCCTCTGATCCCAATCCTATAAACCATGTTTTAAAGTTGAGCTCTACTCTTTGCGCACCTCAAGTCACCCAAAAGGAGACTTTTAGCTTGATACTCCTGTCACATATTCGGGCTTCCATAACCACTAACTCCAGAGATCTCCATTACTGGCTGTGACCATGACTACCTTGTTTTCTTTTCTGTAGCATTCCTGTAACAAAAGACTAGGACTTCAGTCTTCATTGTTCACAGGAACAGAAAGAAGCTGAGGACAAATTCAAATAAATTTGACGAGACAACACAAAAACTGAAACATATAAGTTTGGCTCATCAGTGGTATACAGAATCTAACATATAAATCCTACAGTCTTTGAAAAGCAACCATCAATTAAGGAATTTTGTGTTCCCAAAGTGCCTCTTTAGGCAGATCTCAAAATCTTATTGTGTGTATAGACAAATGTAAATGAAAAAAGAGACCGAGACTGTATGCCATACATCAAAGAGACACATACTGTTATGTAAAGTATAGCTGGCTGTCTTAGCAAAATCTGTTCAGCGTACCACAGTAAATAAAGGCGGCTAACTAGAGGGCTCAGAGATTGTTCTTGATGTAAGCCATTTACAATAAGAAAGAAGAAACACCCTATGAAGGCAGGGGGCTAAATGAAGATAATGATCATTCCTGCTGAACTGTGTTGCCATTAAGCTGTTGAACAAAAGGAGAAAAACTAAAAGGACAGTTCAGGAGACAAGAATGAGGATGTACAGAACAATCCTAGGCATGAGGTTGCTTAAACTGTGTGAAAGCCAAATACTGTCAGTTTTCCCACAACTTCCTAAGTATACCTTTCAACCCTGCCCAGCTCAGCCTGTGAGCACACAAAAGCTAAATCAATCTAGAGCCTTTGGAGGCCAAGTTTCCACAGACCACTACTGTATGAGTGGTAAAGTTATATTTTGTTTTAAATGAAGGAAAACCTCACTGACATCTGTCATTCCACTCCATACCCAAAATTCTGTTGTATCCTTCAAAATAGCTAGACAAATGTCCCAGAGGTCAGTGGCACAACTTGTTTGCTTTCAGTAAGAGCACAGCATCCCTGTTTTGATGTTGTCTGCCAATTCCAGGTTATTGAATTTGGTGTGTGATGGTAGAGGCTATTCTCCTCCAGCACAAAGTTCAACTTATGGCCATGAATTACATAGAACATGAAGTCTAATAACAGAAAACCAACTTCAAATCTCAGATAATGCACCTGGCTGTGAATGTTATTTTGGCTGTGAATGTTATTCTCACTCTGAACTTCTACAAGCAGTGAAGAGGTTATCAGCATTTTCAAAGAGCTTTGAAGTACTGTGCTCTCACCCAAACAGTTAAACCTGCTTTTCTCTGACACAGCCATGCTCCAGGATCTATTATCCATCCTATTCACATTATTCCCCATCTCCTGCCATATGCTTCTGAGCACAACTACACAGGCTAGAACTTCTGGAAAGATGCATTGAAAGGACACAGGAGTACTCTAATATGGAAAAAATTGAATATGCAGGAACAAAGTATTCAGAAAGAAATTAAATACACTAAATGAGCATTTGATGGTGCTACTCTGCCCATCTCCAAACCTGTCTTCTTCAGATTCAAATGCAGTGGCAACCATTTTCCTGATTATTCAGCAAAAGAGAGGGTTGCGCATCTCATTATCCATTGACACAACAGGAAGAAAACGGAAACAGCTTTTTGAACCTTAATATTTTAAGAAGAATGCTTCTGCCTAGCCCAATAGCAGTAAGAAAAGTGCAAGAAAAAGGAAGCTGGGTAACCTGATACAAATTTCTTCCAAACACCTGTTAGCAATGCCAGGCACTCCTCTAGGTAAGCTCTCTTGAAACAAATAAGCTGTGGTGTTTGGTTTGTTTATTAGAGAAGAAAGCGACCACAAGCTCTGTACCATTTAGGTTAAGTTATCTCTTACACATTGTTAAAGGACAACAGTTCCAGCTAAATTAGCAAAATATGATGTAAGCCCTGGTCTTCATGCAGTTAAGCATGCTGCTGGGCAGGCTTTTAAATGCCCTTGACCATACAGACACTCCTAACGCACTTGTGTGGAGCTGCTATATATTGCCTGGAGACTTTAAAATACGATAAGAAACTGCAAGCTGCAGATTAGCTAGTGCTATTAAAAAGGAAAGTCATCCCGAGGGATAAGTTTTGCACAGAAATGTTTAGCAAGTTTGTTTCTTTTTCAGCTGAAGCAAGATCCGGCAAATCCCTGACATTAGGATAATTGGGATGTAGGGAACTTTCATTAGAATAACAATCCAAGAGTGCTTTGTTAAAATACAAAACTCTATTTGCATTTGCTGCTCAAAACAGTATTGAAAACAAACCAGATGTTACTTTCATATTCAAAATCTGAAGACTTTTTTTGAAGTAGCCACACATTAGGATAAAAGCTCACAAAATAAAACAAGAAAAACAAAGAAAAATCCCTTCCACCACCTGACAAAACAAAAAAGTTCCTATTTGGAATTTATGATAGGCAACACTTACAATGAAATTATGCGGTATGGAAGACTCTTGTTAGGCTGAGTATCCAAAACTATTGTTGGTACTGCATAGAGAATTGCACTGAGTAAACAGAAGATTACAGGGGACCACCTGGGCACGCAAGTCCCCCGCTCTCCCTTCACTTGCCCTTGCGCACGCCCTGCTCGACAGGGCCAGCCCGACTCTTCTTCCCGCACTACTACGCGCAATGTCCACAAAATGCACCCAACACCCCCAGAAAAGAAGGCCGAAAGCCGTGGTTATCATACAGCTGAGGAGCAAAGCAGGCAGGTTTGCGGGCTGGACCGGCACCCTGGCCTTGGCGATCGCAGGGAGCACGCTGAAGGAGACTGCTGTGCAGTTCTGACTCAATGCAGCAAAAGCAACAGCAAAAAAAAAAAGGCAAAGGAGATTTCTTTTTAAGAGCCCATACCAAGACATTCCG
>VZTV01018293.1:0-63816 GCA_013400875.1 Anhinga rufa | reverse complement strand
TGCCCTTCTTGGCCCCGAGGGTCTATGGAAGCAGCGTTGCTCTTGCCCTTGCTATGGGACTGAGCAGGCTTGAAAGGCAGAAGTGGTTTGAGGTGTGCAGGAACAGGAGCTAAAGGGCTGTGGCCCAGCTGGGAGCAGTGTCCTGTGGTGGTGACATGCAGCAACTCCTCCTCTTCATCTTGCCCTTATGGACAGTTCTGGTCCTGCAGGAGGTTCCTGAGGTGATGGTAGCAGTGACAAGGAACTGTGTGAGTGTCAAATACCTGTACCAGAGCTGGCAACAAACCCAGAGAAGGGTTAAGTGCTTAGGCAATGTTGAGACTCTGTGCTGAGCGTGGAGTTGGAGCTCAAACCATGGATTCTGGACTCCTGCCCTTATCACTCAGGTCTTTGGTGGTGTTCTGTGCTGAGCAGCACATGGAATCACAGGGAGCAGGGGAGGTAGGCAGTGGGGATAAGGCAGTGCTGCGGCCTGTGAAGATCAGTACGTGCATCTTCAGAATGAGGCATGACACTCCCCAGGCTCCAATAACTCTGCTGAGGAGCTCCCCATTACGTGACGGCAGTTGTGACACTAGCTACCTTAAGGGTAAGGGACATGAATCCTACCCAAGCACAGAAAAAGGCTATTACTGGTCTGGACCTTGTTGCTGAGACGCGTTTTGCAAGTCTTGCGGGAAGCATCTGCTCTCGCTGGCGTTTCTGCTTTGCTGGTGCCCGTTTGTGTCCCCGGTGCCGCTGTGGGGACAGTGTCCTGTTCGCACAGCTCTGGGCTGAGGTGCGTGCGCAGCTGGTGCCCAGGAGCTTTCACAAAAGCAAATACGATTTGGAAAGGTTTGTGTTGGAAAAGTTAGAAAACAGAAGAGAAAAGTGGTGGTCCAACCAAACATCGCAAATGTGAAAAATATGGGGGGTGTTTGGAAGTCATTTAAGGTCTATTATTTAAAAAAAGCCCTATTAGCCAATACATTTAGCTTAAAAACACCATTGGAACTATTTCTGTTTGAACTAAACTGTTTCCCTTAAGAAATATAATATTTTTTCTTTTTTCTTTTTTTTTTTTTAATGGGAGACTAAAGCAATATAATCACAGCGGTTTTCTGAAATGGTTTGAACTTGAAGAACTATTTCAATAAACTTGAATCGGCTGTTTTTAGCCAAAAGCTGAGCTGAAATACGTGACCTGACCCTGACAAGAAGCATTATGAAAGTTCAGACCTAATTCAAAAAGCTTGGCCAATGCAGTAATATAATTAATAAGGAGAAGACTCTGCGTAAGAGGTACTATGGAAATGCGTTTCCTTCTTGGGTGTTGCTCATGCAGATGCTGCATAACCCATTACTCAGACAAGAGTTTTTCAGCCCACTGGGGTCTGCCTGCGATCCAGCACTATCTCTTACAATTATCTAGAGGAAAATATAAAGTTCTTGGTAAAATCTTCCAGATGGTGCAATCCTGGCAGAGAGGTCAAGTATGGACAGGACAGTTATACGAGGTGATTGTGATGACTTGGTAGAAAATCTTCTCTTGATTGTGTTGATGCAGCCAAGGGCAAGTTTACACTTCTAAAGAGCTTACGAAAGGAGACGGCGTCTTGGAAGGCAACAGCTCTGGGAAGGCTTGGGATTAACAGCAGATAACAAACTGCGTGTATACAAATTATTGTAAACAGCAGGAAATCCGCCAACTGTCCGCTATGCCTGTGGTGGCTGGACGACTGGCGAGGACAAAGCGAGAGGCAAAGGAAACCTAAGGTGAACTAGGGGATGAGCTTTTGAGCTGGAAGGACAGTTAAGTCCTGGACAGACTGTGGGTGGGTGGAGTGGGGTTGGGGAATCTTCATCCTGAAGGACTGTGATATCTTGCAGGAACAAATTGTCCTGCAAACAGTCAGCTGAGCTTTCCTGGATCCTTGGGCCTTGGAGCTGGCTGGCTTTGCTTTCTGTGAAGGATGAACTCTTTGGCTTTGAAGTCTTTTCTTGTCCCTGTAGAAATGAGGGGTGTATGTGGGTATTCTTGTCTGAAAACCAGTGTAGCCGACTGAGGTGTTATGGTAAAATTTGCCAGAGGGTTTGGGAATACCATAGGATTCCTGTTCTCACTGGAAAATTGAGAGTTTTGTACAATACCTTTTTTTAATATATTTTTAGGAACTTTTTTCTTGGGCTGCTCAAAATATCCAGGTGTTCTTTTTTCCACTGCATTCTTTAAAATATTTAAATGTGTCTTGCTTTGTCTTCCTTTGCGGAAGGTAAGAAACCTTTTTGTCTATGTCTATACCAGTAAATTAGATGTGCCTGGGACTCCTCTCTGGCCCTGAAGCCAATGGACACAGGGCAGCTTACCTCCTTGCTATTGGGCTCTCTTGTCCTCTGAAACAGAGTGGCCGCATCCCGACTGGCTCTTGGGGATGGTCCCTGGCTCAGGCGAGCTCCTGTTCAGGCGTTGTTTGCAAGAGCATCATTTGGCCTGGCCCAGAACTGTGCCAGGGGCGGCTGTAGGAGCATAGCAGTATGGTGGTGTTCGTGTGCCTGGAAATGCTCCCTGACACTGTTTAATTTACTAGTGAAGATGTAGCCTTTGTATATTAGCAGGACCTAATACTCTCTGGTGGGACACGACTGCTGTGATAAATAGTGGCTGGGGTGAAGCAAAGTCAAAGGATGCAGAGAGCTGCCTTGCTGTGCCGTGGCGGGTGTTCGGACTTGTCTTCTCTTTCCTGACAGATTCATTCAGGCACTAGAGTTACAAGAGGGGGAAAAAAGCAACCGCTGCCTTTTCTCAGTATTGACACAGATGTATTTCTTAGTCATGAACTGGTGGAGGCAATATTAGCATGAATCTCTTCTTGAGGAGAAATTACCACTTTTGTGGGTTCTTTTTGTTTCTTGGGTCAGGCTCTTGGCTGGTCTGAATCAGAAGAGTGTTGCCAATGCCAGGAAATTATGCTCGTTTCTACCAGTTGGGATTCTGGCCAAGGATGTGAGTTGCTCCCAGTTTGCTTGTGCTGTGGAGTGGTGGTAACGAGCAGCTTTGAGGATGTATTTCAGCTGCTATAGGTGTTACAAAATAAAAAATAAAATACTGGCTCACAGTGTCTTCTCTCTGGAGGCTCCAGGCCCTGATTTCATTAGAGACTGTGGGGGAAAAAGTGGTCCTGCAGTTTGGGTAAGACATATACAGAGAAAGGTCGTGTTCAAAGGCCATAGTGCTGGCGGCTGACCTGGGACTTGCAGCTGCTCTCCACCAACTCTAGTGGGGCTCTTGCCTAGCAGGAGCTCTGAACACAACCGTGCCCCATTTCCTAGTGAGGACATGCCCAGTGGGCTGCTGCCAGCGGCAACATCTACTTGTCCCCTCTGTCTCAGCAGAGCAGTCAACAGCTTGGGGCACAGCATCTCCTCTCCTCTATGGCAGCACCTGGGGTGGGAGTCTCTGAAGGGAAACGGGGCTTTTGCAGCTCCACCTTTTCAGTTTGTCAGGGTTTTGTTCCTCCTCAAAGGATGACCCTGGAGCCCTTGATGTTACTGGGGAAGCACCTGGATCTACAGGGCGTGTAGGAACTTCACTGGTGTTGAAAGCAATGTGACTTGCGCATATTTCTTTAGGTTCCTGGTACCTGATTCTGTACGACCGAGATCAGTGAGAAGTGCAGGCATAGGCTCAGGCCTTTGAAACATATGAATGTTACAGGAATGAGTCCAAAAGAAAGCCCTAAAATAGATGACTAGATAACTTCTGACAGTTAATGACCTACTAGAAGATCTGAGAGCTTAAGGGCTCTTCATCTAGGAACTCATTAAATGCCAGACCCATTTGCTGTCATTACTGCTCTTACTATTTTTGGATATGTAGAAATGTTCAGAAAAACAAAGACTTTTCTGAAGCGTTGTTGAAGTTGGAGGCATCGCTGCACATTGCTGTCCGTGCACCGAGGCTGATCAAGGTCTCACTCACATCAGGACCAACGGGTTTGTCCTGAGAAGCTTCAGTGGGATCTATTCTGACTGGATACTGATCTGAGATGAACGTCTGGTCCTAGGGCACAAATAAAAACATAGCAGGACTTCTATTTTCAACATTCCTCCAGTTTAGACCTCTAATTCTGTGGTGCCATTGTGGGCCATGAAAATGATGATCTATTTTCAACAAGATTTCACATATTTTCATGAAAAAGGTATACAGCTCTTAATTTCTTCTGCAGATGAGACATGCAGACCAAATACATTTGTCGGATATTTTCCTTTGTCTCAGATAGCTAAGATTAAGGAAAGAACACTGGTATTTGGAATCGTAACAATTAAGCTCTAACTTTCCTATTCTGTATGTAATTTTCATACCACTCCAAATACTCAGATTTCAGATATGCAGTACCATAACAGGAACAACACTCACAGTTACTATTTCCTGAACAGGGGCATAGATATTAAGCTGTTATAGTGTCTGCAGGGTCTTGCTTGCCTGTGTTAACAGAGCGGTTTCAAAAAGGCTTTGCTCTGAATCTCTTCTGCCATCACCGACGCATTGGCGTAACTGTGCTTGACTTAAAGGTGTTACACTAGCGTGAATCCAAACCGACCTGGGAGTTAGATGGAGTTGCTTTGGTTTCATACTACGACAGGAGAACGCAAGGCCATTGGCAGGCTTTCGTGGTCTAGGGCAATTTACTGCTGGTTAAATGGCTAATGGGGGTGAAAGTTGGGACCCTGTTTCAATTACGTTTACGATGGAGGAAAAGTGCTGCTTGCCAGTGGCAGGAGATCCTTTCCAGACCTACATTCCCAAAGCAGGAGAATTTCCCTGTTCTCTGTGGAGCTATGCCAGGGTGGAAATGGTGAATTCAGGCTCTGGGACCTGTGCTTTGTAACCGATACCCTTTCCTCAAGAGTGCCATTGTCTAGGGCATACAGCAAGCTTTGGAGAGGGAACGTCCAGCGATGGAGAAGGGCTGTGACCATAGCTTTTTGTACCACTCACCCCAGCTGATGATCTGCTCTGCTCAGAGATGAGCAGTGGTGAATGTTGTGCTTCGGTGGATTTCTGAATGTCCAAGGAGTGAACTGAGAAATAATGGTGACATTTTGCCTCGTAGCTCAGCGTGGCCATGTTGGGCCTCCGTGCACATACACACCCTTTCATTTGAGGAAATGAAAGGACTTGTTCAAGGTCATATAGCAGAGCTGAGAACAGACGTTAGCCTCTGGGCTCCCACCTCAAGGCGTTGGCTATCAGACCTGGCCTCTGACAATGGCTTATGATTCCCCATTGCTCCTTCATGAAGCCGGTCTGACTCATCTGCATGGAGCAGACACAACTTTCCTGGTCCCGTTCCCACAGCAACAACTGCTGCCTTTGGCTTTGGTTCAAAAAGGCTTCTAGGTGCTAAAGTCCCGTAGCAATCATCAGGAATTTAAGGCCAAAATGCCTTTTTGGAGCTGGGTCTCTGTCTCTGCTCTGAGAAGCTGTCTTGTTTCTGCTGGAGCTAATGTGGCTGGTGGGAGGTTCTGAAGGTTAAGAGACGCTGGGTTTTTTGGTTAAAAGATAAGACTTTCTATCTGTTGTGTCTACCATCTGCTTAACCAGGCAGCCAAACAGACTCATAGCTGTGGCTTTTCCTACTCAGTGCAACTCTGGGTCATTGAAACGAGCTTCGTTGTATTTTTCTTTCCCATGTAGCTTCTCAGATGTAAAACTAATTTTACTAGTTATAGGGAGGGATCTGGCTATGAAAACCGTCTCTGCTTAATCAACAGATCTTCCCCTCTTTTTTTTTGGTCACTGTCCTCATGGGAGTGAGCTCTTAGTCTAGCAGAGTGATGGTGACCAGGCGAGGTCAATGCGTGACCAGGCGAGGTCAATGCGGTTTCATACGTTGCTCCTGGCACAGAGATATCTGATGCCAATATGCAGCATGGCCCAGTGGATGTGAGGCCCCCATGATCCACCTTACCTTTCTCAAGGCTTCGTGTCATGCCAGCAGGAAGCAAGCAGTGGGTTTTGGCAGGTAGCTCAATGGCAGGTATGTCCGTGTCCACTGTCGTATCTTGGCACCGAGACACGTTTGCTGTGTGATGTGCCTTTTCAGAAAAGGGAGATCAGGTTTTAGATTTTTATTTCAAGATGACAGCCTAATACAGAAAACTTGCCACAAATTAGGTGATGAGAAAGCACTGATAATTTATTCTCCCCCAACTCTAAAAAANTTTTTTCTTCAGCCAGCAATGCGAACAACGAGAGCTTGGAATTGCCTTTTCTGTGCTGGGGGAGCAATGGTTCAGGGAGTGTGAGCAATGAAAAGGAAAAGGTGAAGTGTCTGTAACAGTGGGAAGCAGTAGGAGCTGCTGTGCCCCAAACAGAGGATTGGAAACCTGCCCATCTCTGACTAATATATATGTAGTTATTTATTCCTCCCCAGAACCGGGAACTCCCCCAGGAGCTACTACAGATAAGATTTGCAGGAATGCTTCTTGGTAACTTTGCCCTGCCACCGAGCAGCCCTAGCCAGTGCTGGAAGTCTACCCCATGTAGCACTTGGCTCACGTTTCTTCTGGGCCCCTCGTGGCACCCTGTTATAATTAATTTCTTCTCTTTTTTTTTTCCTGTTTTGAATTCAAAGTTCCTGAAATACATGAGGACTGTGTTGCAGCCCGCTGGAGAGCTGATTTTGCAGCATATTTTGAGGTGTGTTGTGAGGGCGTAGGCAGGCGTTTGCAAGGGTTGGATGGTTGTGGAGGATCGAGAGCGCCAAACCCGAGAGAGCCTCATCTATAGAGTACGCAGGGAGCAAAACCTGGAGCACAACACCCTTACAGCTGTGCCGGGGTTTCACCTCAGAGGACACTGCGTCATCCCACAGAGAGGCAGGAACCAGCTAACTTATGTGGTAGGGATGACCAGAGGACCTAGGGGCAAACTGGTTTGCTAAGCCATTGATGGTTTAGATGTTCCTAGTGGGTATCTAGAGCTGGCAGGGACCTCAAGGGACTGTCTCGAGACTGTGGCCTGAGCTAGCGCTCCGCTGGCGGAGTTGGACATCCCTACCAGCCCAGCTGCAGCAACATGCGTGGGCTGCAAATGCGCCCAAGAAGCAGAATAAATCAGCCTCCGCCTTCCTCTTTCTCTGGGTGGCACCTCTGAACCTGCCTTCGGTGTCACGGTATGGGGCAGAAAGCCCCTGAGGGACTGCTGGGAAGAAGAGCTATTTCCAAAAGTACCCGAGGGATGTAGGAGCCTGATAACCCTCGGTTTCTGCTGTCTGTCAGCATTGCCTGTGCTGGAGCAGGGTGAGGAGCAGGCAGGGCTGTTCCATGGTTTGGCAATTGTCTCTCTTCTTTCTGGGCATGGCCCTTGCCTCTTGCATCTCTTATCTCATGTGCATTTTATTTCCCCACATGGAGTACAGCTGGGGCAGGAGGTTTATAAGCAGGAAGGCATTTCCCCTCCCTGAGCATGGCTCAGGAAAGGGGGAGGGAGAGGGGAGGTGATTTTGTGGCTGACAGAGCAAGGGGATCCAACGTGCCAAGCTACATCTGTGGTTCCTGAGAAATCAATTAGCGAGGGAGGGGAGGGGTGGTTGGCAAACCACACAGCTGAAAGGAAAACATCACAAAAATGAGACAGAGGGATGTTTTGAAGAAGCGGCGCTGCTGGAAGATGTGAGTGAGAGGCTTTGTTTGGTAGTGGGTGCGTGTGAGAGAGAGATGCTCACCAAAAGGTTAATCAAGACCTGGTAGGGAAGGCTGGCCTAGGATCTGGGAAGCAGGCTGCTAATAAAAGAGACCGAGAGACCGCACTCATCCTGTGCTGAACAATATAACCCAGTATCTGTGGTATGCAGTGGCAGAGGCTGAGGAAAATGCACATTTGGCATCATCACAGCATTTTGCACACTCCATTAGAGTTATACAGAGTATTTAGGCTTTTTTTTTTTTTGAGACTTCAGTTCCCTCCCTACAAGTCTGGAAGACTTGAATTGCTCTGTCCTAGTATTTTGGAAATTAATGTGTCCAGGCGTACTTGAACAAGTACGTTTCTGATGCTCTTCAGTGTGGAAATGGAGCATATTGGCAAGGCCCTTGGACGGGTGGACAGCATGGACTGCAGTTGTAATGAGGGAACTTCCCTGCCACTAATCCTTGCTCCTTGGACTGTGTAATGATTTTAAATTAAGTAAAACTTTGGGTCCAGGTCTCTCCATTTCCAGTCAGAAACCTCATATCCTGATTTGGAGGATTTTCTATCTCCTTTCTGTTTCACTAGAAGGAAGATGTGCGGTTTTGGGATATGAATCACTACTTCAGGAGAGGGTCTGATGCTGACAGTGATTGTCCTCATTGAATTTCTCATCCCTCAGCCTTGCCCTGGCAGAGTTACCTGTGTGGTTATGCGGAGATCTGGACCAGGGAACCAATCTGGCTGAAAACCTGCCCTTGTCCTCCTCCTGCCAGTACGGCTCACCAGCCCATGTGGTTTGTGAAGTCTTCTGGTGGCACTAAGGTGAAGCAGAAATATGTTACTGGGGGTCTGTTGGAGATGTGGTGACCCCTAATACCAGCAGCCTATTCAAAGGCCAGCTTGAAGGGACAGTAGAGCTGAGCCTGGTGCCAGATGAGTAGACTGCACTGCTGGGGGGTGCATATATGACCCTTAGTCTTCCTCCCTGACCAAAAGAGAACTGAATCCCCATTCCTCACACCCATGGCAATTGCTTAAACCAAAGGTTTGGCTTTTCCTCCTCTTTTTCTCTTTCATACCACAGCAAAGGTGCCACGGGGACAAGAGTGCGCACCACCTCTGGGAGGAAGCTCCAAGGCATAGGGAACCTGTCTGTGGTTGTGGTAGTGCACGAAGCACCTGCAGTTCTGATGAGGAGGGAGACTTGAGATGAGCTGGGAGGTGTGCCCTGGCAAGTGCCTTGGTTGCCTTGTGCTCTGCGGGGAGGTTTGAACCCCCATCTCAACCTTGACAATTGGGAAACCAGGTCCTCAGGGCTGAGCACTGTAACACTTGGGTGACTTTCACGAATAAACTTGTCTGCCATCCATGAAGGGATGGTAGCCATGTGTAGAGAAAAGTCCCCACACCTTTCTCTGTATTGTTGTTCTCAAAGAAAACATCCCTCCAAGCTCCTTCCTGGTGCAGCTACCCAACTTGTAGGGTTTGTCTGGTCTGCTTGTTTATTCTGTGATTTTTCTCCTCTTATTAAATTCCTCCATAATATTTTCTAGGGTCTTTCAAACCACTGCTTGTATGGTTCCTGGGAGATGAACCTGCTGAGAAGGGACAACCAAGCTGGCACACAGTGGGGCAGAAGGTTGAAAGTGTGTGCGTCTGAGAGAGGGAGAGGACTTGGGAATGAGAGCTGCCGATGTTGTGATAGTGTCCCTGTGTGAGATGGAGTTCATCTGTGGGTGTGAGAAAGGAATATTTGGAAGTGAGCGTGCGTGGGCATGAGGTGTGTGTGAGAGTGTGCATGCATCTCCATCCCCACACTTTGAAAACCTTTTTGGAGCGCTGCAGTGTTCAAACAGGCCCCAGTTCCCGAAATAATCAACCCATCTTGAAAAGTTATGAAGTCTGTGGACACCTGGAGGAGACGGGTTTCCTAGCTGTGCCTTGTAACACATTTTAAGCAGCTTGTGCTGGCTGCAATGAGGTGTGCTGGAGGTCAGGGCAGGTGCAGAGGGACGTCTAGGGGAACCCAACACCTACTCCTCACTCTGGTAGCGTCCTCTTGCCGGGGCTTTCGCAGCTTCTGAGAGACGGAGAAATGCAACATCTCCTCCATCTCCTCCACTGCTGCCCATTGTGCTCCCTGAAGGCCATGGAAGAGGTGTGATTAGAGACCCATGGTGTCAGGGCTGGGCTGTAAGTGACTTTACAGACTCCTGTAGAAGAGTGAAATTGTCCTAATTTTTATGTTGCTGTGATAGGCTTTATTTTTTTTCCCCTTCCAGAGTCAACACTGTGCTCCTAAAGCCAATAAAAGTACTGCATGCTCTTTGGAGCTGTGTCCCTGGACTAAAATGCATGGGCAGCACGTACAGCATGTAAACCCTTTTTATCCAAAACCATATGTGTGCTGGCATCACTGCAAGGGGATCGGGCTTCTCCTCCTGTGTCAGCAGTTCTTCGCCTCGCTAGCCCCAACATGCGTTCACAACAGGGGAGATGTGGGCTCAGGTCCCTTTTCCATCAGGAAGGGTCCAAGCCGCATCTCCCACTGCACTCTCCTACCACCTTCCCGGGGCGATGTGGGGAGGTGGCAGGTGCCTTTTTTCTCCCCCTTCCTCCCCAATTTGGGGAAAGCTGTTTCACCTCGCAGCGGGGAAACACCAGATTCAGTGGGTCAGCAAGAAAGAACAAGCAAGGCTGTCTGTGTTAGCGCTTGGGGAAATTCACCTGGGAGCAGGGCGGCCGGAGATCCAGCTCCCGCTCCAAGGACTGTTTATGTGTTTTAAAATTAAACAACCCATGGTGCTGGTAACTGGAATTCAGGTCTCCCCACTCCCAGGGGAGTGCCCCGATCCCAGGGCTGTGGAGTCATGCTCACTCTTGCCCTCTGGAGCTTCAGGTTTTGATTTTTTTTTTATTTATTTTTTTTTTCCTGGTGAGTAGTTTCTCCAGAAAGAGGGTGTGTGTGAGTCCCTCTGAGCTCTGCTGTTGGGTAGGGGCACTGCCCATGGCATGCAGGCTTTGGAGGATTTCTGCCTCCAACGTCAGAGGGAGCTGGGCTGTGGTTTCCCGGACCTGGGGAATGCTCGCTAACCTTTCAGTTGTTAATTGGGAGTTTTGCCTCCTACTCCTGCGTATTATGGGCAGCTGCCGGTGCCGCATGGTGTGTGATGTGGTAGGCATGTGATGGAAACACCTACGGGCCAGGCTTTGGCGGTGACGCAAGGGGAGGGATGATGCGCTGGCCAGGCATGGCCCGCATGGACTGAGACACTTCTGAGCATGTCCTGACGCTGTGCTTTTGCGCTGGAGACCTTCACTGTAAAAATGGAGGTTTTTCATGGACTGCGATGCCCCCAGAGTGACATGGCAGGTGAGCAAAGGTGTGACAATGAAATCTTGAATGTCAGTGCCTGAAACTCTGGATTCGGCCCTATAGACCCTTGTGGGAGAGTGTTCTTACTGTTGATTTATCCCGGGCAAAGCTCTTGCAGTCTCCAATGGCAGCAAACCTTCAGTGAGGCCCCTTGGAAAGCAGCGTGGTCGAAAGCCTGGCAGCAAAAGTCACGGTGGAGCCATAAACAGGAAAGCTTTGATATTGCTGGCGTTAGGGATGAAGAGCAAGGGGAAAGGCTCTTGCACGGCTGCCATTGAGCTTGGTGCTCCTGTGTTCCCCAGCTTTCCCTCTGGTTTTTAATAGTCTTTATAGCAGACCCCTAAATCCCACAGGAGCTGTCTCCTGACCCTGCAAGGCGCTGAGCTCCCCTCTGGAGGCGCAGAGGGTCCCCAGCTCCAGTTACGACGGCGGTGTCCCAAGTTCTAGTTCAGTCTCAAGCGTGGAGTCTGTGCCTGTGGGCAAATCACTTCCACCTCTCTAAGATCTGGCTGTAAAACAAGGCTAATAACACCAAATTACCTACCTGTGAGAATTAATGAGATCATACTTGCTCAGCCCTTTGAAGGCATGAAGCATTACAGAAGCACTGGGGCATTATTACAGAGTGTGTTTTTAATATACGTCTAGTTTCACTTACAAATTGGAGTTTTGCTCCCTTTTGACTAAACGGCACTAATTAGACATGTAGGGTAGGAAATAAATGTTTCCAGTGTTACTCAGGCTGGAAACCAGTTAATTTCAGGGTTCTTTGGTTTAATTGCGTCTGAAAAGACATTGAGAAAATGTGTAATGAGCTGAGAACGCTTTAACTTTGTTTTTATTGTTCCCTAAACTCTTGCTTCTGCTAAGTCGCAAAATGCCAGTAAAATAGTGGAGAACTGGACTTGGAGCCTTTTTTTTTTTTAGTATGTCAAGGTAAAATAATTCCTACTTATTCAGTTTAATGTAGCCCTCCTCCTCCATAAATCTCTGAGCACTTCACAAAAGCGGGTGCAGCGTTACCCTCATTTTACAAAGTCGGAAACATAAAGCAGAAGGAGGTTGTGGGATCTGCCCAGGGTCAAGTAAATTAGGCCTTGTCTATGTGAGAAACATGTGCCAATTTAGTAAAACAGGTGGAAAACACACTGCGGACACTTACCTCATTTTCAGAGTGGCTTTTCTTGTTTTCACATTAGCTAATTCATATCAATTTAAGCTTGCTTTAGCTTAGTGGGTTTAAAGCAAAGTCTTCCCATAGCCTGTTGGACTGGGTTGACTAAGCTGGTCTAAACTCAAACCCTAACTTGGGCTGGTGTCTGTACGCAAGCCCTCAGCGGTACAGAGGAGATACGGGATGCCTGAAGCCCAGCGTATCGCATATCTCCCACTTATGGGAAATCCTCTTCCTTTGCAGGGTTAGATTAGGTGTCCCTGGCAAAGAAGCCACACTGGGCTGTCTCCTGGGCACGCTTGGATCAATGAGCATCATCAGTAAATGCAAAGTCAATGACGGTATTGTAGGTTTTTCATTAATGTAGCAGACAGCAGAAGCACCACTTACATTATAGCCACATTTTAGATGCTTGAGTTCCTGGTGTAGGCAGAAGGTTTTGGATTTAGCCCCGTTTGGTGATGTTTCCCTTGCTGTCACTCGTTGCGGCTCACCTGGGAAAGTTGAGGATGGGCACAGCGCTGCGTGCCACCCAAAGGTCTGCGTGTCGTAACGGGCAGTCAGACGACACAGAGCTGATGTGGTTCAGCTCTCAATAAAAATAACAAAATTATTAATAGTAAAAAAAGGAACCAATGCTGCCAACTTGAAAACCAGAAGTCCCTCCATTGTTGTTTCTCTGCCAAGTGTAGAAGTATCCACGTGGTATTTTTTGTTTTCAAGTAAAACAAAAAAAATAATCCTTCACAAATCTGAAATTAAATTTAAAGAGAGGGAAAGTGAGGATTTTCTCCTCCACCCTCACTTCTCTTCAGCTCCCTTCTTCTCTGAAGAGTTTTCATGAGGAATAATGGTCTCTGATTTTGTCAGGTATGTTGTAATCAAGGACCTGAGCTTTTTGTACCCTGAGAGGAGCCCTACAAAAAATATGTTAGCAAGTAATTTCCCCAAAAACTCTGGCTCGTGATCGTGACTTGCAGATTTTGAGAGAACATGGTCTCACGTCTTGTTGTGAATCTTCTGTTAAAAACTTAATTGCAGAAAACCAGCTGTAAAAAATATCTGCTGCACTTGTACAGAGCTCAACACAGCGACGGCTTGCTCAGGGACGGTGGGCTGTAGACATTATGACGAAGCGTTACCTGAATTATGTCCATCCATTTTGAGAAAAATAGAAAGAGCGAACTGGGGCTGAAGGAAGTTCATTATGATTTGGGGTGTCTTGTTCATACTGGTGGCTATTTGGAAGGACATGGAACAGGCAGTTTCTGAGAACATGTGATGGGGCACACATGGGACTGGCATGTCCATGCCTGGGAACTGGATGCGCCTCTATTTTAAGGATCAAGAAAAAGGCATTTCCAGAGACTAGGAGTCAGGTCTCCACCCTCCAGTGACTACACACAGGGCAATGGATTCCTGGGAAGCACCTTTAAGTCTAAGTGCCTTAAGTTAGGTGAACCGTGGCAGGGAGGTGTCTGGGTTTGGTTTTTTGTTTGTTTGCTTGCTTGGGCTTGGTTTTGGGTTTTGTTTGTTGGTTTGTTTGTTTTAAATGGGGCACTACATAAAAGCAACGAAGCGCATTGCAAAATCACAAGGAAACCAGACCAAGAGAAGCTGTCCATCCTAAGCACTGAAATGATTCCAGGGTCCGGATGTGGTGGTGTGGTATTCAGTGGCTTTCTGTTTTCCTGTAACCTTAGAAACAACCATGACTAAAGAGATTGTGGAAAGAAATTTCTTTGCTTCCCCACCCCTTCATCCCTGGGGAATATAATTAGGAAACCCCAAGCTCCACATCAGGTGGTCTCTTTGGGAACGTGCGTGAACAACGTCAGCATTAGGAGAGTTGTGGTTTGGTTCAAGGAGGCTTTGGGGTACAAATTGTGCCCTAGATGGGGGGTGGACATTGTGCTTGAAGCTGGCTGCGGGCAGGGAGCATCACAGAGCAGCGGCCATTCTCTCTTCAGACTCCAGAAAGATTTAGAAGCACACTGAATCTGATTGTTGGACCAATTTGCAGCTGACTGGGAGCTGCTCAGAGAAGATGATTGGGCTGGATGTGGCAAGCATAAAGAAAGGAAGATTTTAGGCTAACTTACTGAATTTGGAGACCCAGAAGACCTGGGCTATATGTCCAGCTCTCCATAGAGGTGCTCTGTGACCAGATCATGTTTCTTACCTGTGGAGAAGGATCAGAGAATCAGAGAATGGTTTGGGTTGCAAGGCACCTTAAGGATCATCCAGTTCCAACCCCCTGCCATGGGCAGGGACACCTTCCACTAGACCAGGTTGCTCAAAGCCTCATCCAACCTGGCCTTGAACACTTCCAGGGATGGGGCATCCACAGCTTCTCTGGGCAACCTGTGCCAGTGCCTCACCATCCTCGTAGTGAAGAATTTCTTCCTAATATCTGATCTAAATCTACCCTCTTTCAGTTTAAAGCCATTATACCTCATCCTACCACTGCGCTCCCTGATAAAGAGTCCCTTCCCATCTTTCCTCTAGGTCCTCTTTCAGTACTGGAAGAGTGCTATAAGGTCTCCCTGGAGCTGGCTCTTCTCTAGGCTAAATAACCCCTACTCTCTCAGCCTCTCGGAAGGACCAGACATCCTTCTCATGTTATCTGATGTGGATCACAAGCAGCGCTTCCATAGATTCCTCCTGCTATGTATGTTTACTCAACTTGTAGTTCTATGGAGCTTTGGCCATTACTGAGGAAATTTTCAGGAAACGTCTGTTGAAAATGTAAGTCTTCACAGTACCTTAATGTGAAACATTTCTGCAGCTGTATTTTAATTCTGACTTTTTGAAAGGAAGGAACTGATTCTTAAAGATGCATTCTGAAATTGCACTAAACCTTTCGGTAGGAGTCTGCAGGTAGAAACGCACGCCACTAGAAATTTCATATAATTCTTCAGGTTGGCTTTTAGCTATGCATTCATTATCCTGGATGGGATAGGGATATGTCTGTCTTAATCTGTCAGTCAGCGTTAGAAAGAGTTTTTCCACACCCAAGGAAACCAAACAATGAATGAAATACTGTGAGATACTCACTGAGCTCCTACTTTTTGTTTCCTGCGGTACGCAGGTGTGCAGTTGGTGCTGGGAGGGGAAGAGCAAAGGAAACTTGCTGAAAATGAGAGGAATTGGTTCAGGTGACATGTCAGAAAATGTTATCTGAAACTCACAGTGAAGCAGGGGTACGTGCAGCCCTGTTCTGCATACGGAGGCGAAGGCCGTGGAAGCAAACAGCTGAGACTGAGCCATGTGAACTGGGAGCGTGTCCCATGCTGTATAGGGCTGGTGGGAGGCAGAGCTTCCTCGGGACCCTTTATTTTCTTGCAAAGACTCCTCCATCATGTCCTAATTAAGAAATGCACAGAAGTGGGGGGGAAAATGCAGGTGCCTTCAGATCATCTGGTTTTGTACTCTTGCCTCTCCTTGTCCTTTGGGTTTCCCCCTTTGGTCTGTTCCTTTGTGGTGGGGGAATCCCAGCCATGCTCACCTGGGATAGGCGGAGCTGGTGAGTCCTGGTCACCCATGGCCCTTCCTCGAGGGACAGGAGACACCGTCTTTGGGGACTGCTACCCTCAGCTCTCCCTTGCTGCATGGATGGCTGGTGTGCTCATAAACCTCTGCTATTTCATGGCGTGGTGTTCAGTCTCCGTTCAAATCTATACCAGTTTCTAACTTTAAAAGCGCTGCGGGGGCTTGGGAGCATTTCAAAAGCAGCTCAGCTGTCCGTGCGGGGGGAGTATGGTCATCAAGCAGGAATGGTTACTTTTCCAGTAAAGCTGACTTGCTTTTATTCATCAAACAATGCTCTTCGTGATGCATTTTATGCTTTGGATCATTTCATAAACGTGTACGGCTTTTAAGGCCCCCAGAGCAGATGCCGATGAGAGGTTACGGTCTCCTGAGAGCGGAGCACGTAGCTTAGGGAAGTCCTGGGAGTCTGGGCGCTTCCGAAGGGTGACATCAATCCTCTTCTCCCTTGTCGCTCTGGCAGGCGAGGGGAGGGAGCGGTGCCTGCCCCGGGCCCGCGGCGCTCGGCGGTACCATGGACAGCGGTGGGGCGCCGCGTCCCCCACCCGCGGGCGGCCCTTCCCCTCCCGCGGCCGACGGCGCGGCCTGGCCCCCCGCACCCCCCGCTTCGGGCCCCCCGCCTTTGAGACTCTTCCCTCGCGGCAGCGGCTTTTCCTCCGCTGGGCCGGCTGTGTAAAGTCTTTAAAATGCCACAGAACCCCAGCGCGGCGGGGGCTGGCGGGGCCCTCCGGAGCTGCCCCCGTCCAGCCCCTGCGTGAGCAGCACCCCCAGAGCAGGGGCACAGGACCGCGTCCAGGCGGGGTGGGAATGGCTCCAGGGAAGGAGACTCCACAGCCTCTCTGGGCAGCCTGGGCCGCTGCTCTGGCACCCGCACAGCAAAGGGGTTTTGCCTCAGGTTTCAGTGGAACTTCCCGTGTTCCAGCTTGTGCCCGGTGCCCCTTGTCCTGTCGTCGGGCACCGCTGAGAAGAGCCCAGTCCCACCCTCCTGACACCCGCCCTTCAGACACTGATCAGCACTGAGGAGATCCCCCTCAGCCTTCTCTTCTCCAGGCTGAACAAGCCCAGGTCTCTCAGCCTTTCCTCCCCAGGGAGATGCTCCATCCCCTGAGCATCCTTGTGGCTCTGCGCTGGCCTTGCTCCAGCAGCTCCCTGTCCTTCTGGCACTGGGGGCCCAGCACTGGACACAGCACCCCAGCTGCGGCCTCCCCAGGGCAGAGCAGAGGGGCAGGATGGCCTCCCTCGCCCCGCTGCCCACACTCCTGTCCATGCAGCCCAGGACACCGCTGCCCTTCTTGGCCCCGAGGGCCCAGCGCTGGCTCAGGGGCACTGGCTGCCCACCAGCACTGCCAGGGCCTTCTCAGCAGAGCCGCTTCCCAGCAGGGCAGCCCCAGCCTGTGCTGGTGCCGGGGGCTGTTCCTCCCCAGGGGCAGCACCTTGCCCTTGCTCCTGGTTTAAAAGTGTAGGGCAGAGTACCTACACACTTGTTTGCACATGAGGTGTTGTCCATCCGCCTTAGGCAAAAAGGAATCTTCCTCCAAAATCAGACAACCTGGCTTTTTGAATCCTCTCCTTTGACACCCATAGAGAGCAGTGCCCCTGTATCACCGCAGAGAGCTGAAAGTGAGGAGGAAAAAAATCTATAATAACAGGTATTTCTGAGAAAGGGGATTCAGCTGATCGCTGGGGGTGGGGATCTTCTAGCAAGTCTAGCTCTAACGGGTCTACTATAGCCCTAAAGTGTCAAGGGGAGGCCATGGGGCTTGTTCTGGTAGTAAAGGGAGGTCACTTATCGTGGCATCCCCTCTGCTCCCCAGGAGGAAGAACTGCTGAGAAATGATTAGAAAAACCTTTCAGGTTGCGTGTTAAACACCTATAATTTAACATATAGAAAAAGAACCACCTTTGAGCCTGGGGAGGAACGGCGTGCAACAAAGTGGCTGTAGATGCTAATCAGGCTTAGTGGAGAACACAGAAGAGTTTAAACTGCAAAAAGAAAGCTAATTGCAAAACCTCAGGTGAGAAACCCACCTCCAAGCATTATTCTGCTACACCTCTGATCAGGACATTGGTGCTGAGTGCGGAGAACTGAGGACATCAAAGCAGCAGCCATGCATAACCAAGGAGCACTAATAATTGCTGAGAAACTAGTTTGGTGATCTCACAGGGACAAGAAATACAAAAGGGGTGCCAGGTCCTCATGCGATGCGTGTAGCCAATGCGGCTGTGGAAATCACCCAGATTTCTTCTGTACTTAGTGTATATTGGGCTGTAGGTTCGTGGCTAGTTGTACTTTTTTACACCAGATGGGCACTTGGCCATCAGCTCATTGCTTCTATATGGGTGTTTCCCGGTGTAGTTAGGTTTAAAGGGTGATTCGTCTCACACTTTCAGCAAACAGAAATAAATGCCTGTGGGGTCTAGTGCTTTGCCATGACCAAACTATATTCCTGGCCATACCAGCCCTGTCTGCAACAGCAGTCGGTGTGGAGCGTTGGTTTTGGGGCCAAGGAAGGCTACCCATGGTGGATGGGCAAGATGATCTGGGGGACGGTTGTTCTGGGATGCCATCAGCACAGCTCTTCAAGCACTGAAAGGACATCATTAAACATTTGATCTGTATTTCAGAAGTACCTGGAGGTTCGATCAAAGATCATGGCCACATTGTGCTCGGCGCTGTACAAACACGCACTCCTTGGCCCGAGGTGTTTGTAATCCATAGACAGACAAAACAAAGGCTAGATTATGGTCTCCCTTTCTCAGGTGGGAAGTGACTCAGGCTTTGCACTACCCAGTCATTTCAGACTGAGGAATGGAGAGGCCCGTATGCGTTTGTGAAGAACGGGCTGGATATCACAATATGCTGTAATCCAGAGGCAGATCCCTCTGGATCAGGACAACCAGAGCTGTTCAGGTTTCCTGAGCCCTGCGCTGGTGCTGGGGAAAGATGGCCCTGGCAGAGGCTTTCTTCTCATGTTTGGCATCTGGATGGTATGAGCATGAAGGAGGACAACGCGATTCTGGGAAGGTTGAGTTCTTGGGTTCTTCTACCCTCTGAAAGTTGAGGGAACGGGCAGTGGTTTGCCCTGGAAGACTGGCTCTGCTGGACAGTCCCACCTGTAAGAAAAAGAGGTGTGGAAGACTCTGAAATGGTAAGATCTTGGGTCTCCTCACTAATGACTCTACTAGTTTATACCAATTTATTGGCTGGTCTTCCGTAGTATCGGAGCTTTCTTTGGGTACCACCAGTTGGTTCTCCCTGGGTGCTGCTCTCTATTAGGCAATGCTACATCTACCACCAAAGCTTTCATGGGACCTTGGGGACAGGCTTCCTACATGCCCGGACAAGCATTACAAAAACTGTTTCTCAGTGCGAGTTTCCCACAGCCAAAGAAATTCCTTACAGGGGCCACACCTGCCTCTGAACTTGTTTAACACCAGCCTACTAAATGGGTGAAGCTGATAGGGACTGGAACCCACTGGAAAACACGCAGCCCAGCCCAATCTGAACATCTTTACCTGGGGCAAAACTTTCCTCCACAGAGAAGGCGACAGATGTCAGCTCTAGGACTCTGCTTCTCTTGGCGTGCTCATTTCCACGCTGGGGAAGAGAGCTGAGACCCACAGGAGGTATCAGACGGAGAATCCCGGTACTGGCAGTGAGAAACGTAACTCTGCATGAAGGCAAATCAAAATTATTCCTCATGAGAGACCTGAGATGGGCCTGCAGGGGAATCGGGGTCTGAAGCCCCTCTGTGACATTCTTGGGTGGGTTGCGACGCCTGTGTTTTCCTGGCAACAAATACACCCTTTTTGTTTTTCACTTGGAACAAGTTTTTCCAGGTCTGGAAGTGTCCCAAGTGAGAAGAAAAAAGTGATATCTCAGCTGCTTAAAGATTCATGGGAACACCTTTGAGAGATTTTAGTGTCATTCATCCTGAGCCTGAAAACAAGACCTGGTCTGCCCCTCACTTTTGAACCAAGACCCTGAAATTTAGGGCAATGGGAATGAAGACGACTGAGTTAGGTATTTTTGGTAAAAAATATTTTTGTCTAAAAGTGGTTTTACCCCAAATACCACCTTGGATCAAAAATACTTGTCACTATGGGTTCAAAATTTGAAACACCTTAATTTGGAAAATAAAATAAAAATAAATTATTCTTTTCTTGTTGCCTTCTCCACAAAAACTATTTCCTGTTTAAATTTTCAATGGCATTTTTAGTTTAAACATTATTTTGATATTGTGTAAAGGTTAAATTCTACAAAATGGAACAAAGGATTTACTCCAACTTGAATCTGTGAACTCTATGAATTTATTTTGGTTTACTGATTTTTCTACCTGAAAAATCAAAGAGGTTGGGTAGGGTTGGTTGGTTTTGGGGTTTGTTTTTTTTTTAGAACTTTTGGCTACAGAGTTGAAGAATCAGTTTCTCAAGCTGCGAGTTAGGACCCAGACCTGTACTGGTCTGCATGATTGAGTTTCACAATATGTGATTAGATTTATGCGATCCTTTTGCAGTGAAGATGAGATCCCCATGATACTTTGAAGGGGCTAAAATGTAGAAATACAGATGACAGACTTAGTGAACTGCCTTTTTTTGGCATACTCTGGTTATTCACCTCAATAGAAGATGGAAAACTTTTCTTTTTTTTTGTCATCTCTCTTGGGACTTTCCCCTCCTTTTACCTGTTGCAATCTCCCTTGTACATCGTGCTGTCAGCATTGTTGGCTGCTGCTTCTTTACTTGTCCAGGACATAGAAATTCCCAGTCTAGCCCAGACTTGCAGTCTATTTTAGTCTGCTGTCCAACACCAAACAGGTGTAAAATCCCTGCAGTCAGCAGAGGCAGGACAGTTGAATGCGGAGGTCCACTGGCGCTGTTAGGCTCTGGTCCCTCTGCAGACTCTTCATCAGGAATCCTTAAGCTGTCGATTGCCAAGAGCTGGGCAAACGCACCAAGGGAACGCTTGCTTTGTGCTTGTCCTCGTTACGTTACCGTCGCGTATACTCCTTCCTGGATTATGCTCCATCACAGCGATGGAGCCAGGGAGCGAGCGAGATGGACTAGCGTTGGGCCATGGTGGTCCATTGGTCTAAAAGTGCAGTGGATAGCTTCATTCTTAAGTGTGAGAATTAACTTTGGCTGCATGAAACCCACCACAGCCAGCTGCTGAATTAGTTCTCTTAGCATCTAGCTGGGGTCTAACCTACAATGGGTTGGGGAGGGCGTCTGCACCATCTTTTCTTAGTGTCAAAGCGTATATACTAGCATTAACCATTGAAAAGAGGACCTGGAGCTTTCCTGACCACTGGGGAATGTGTGGACGTGGCAGGGAACGGGAGAGTGCTTCACTCCCAGGCGCATTCAGCTGAAATACAGCCATGTACATGGGCTATTTCCCAACAGACACTTGAGAACTTGAGATAGGGGCAATTATCTCGGTGGTTAAGTTGGGGGTGTGGGTTCCTTGGCTCACTTCATGCTTTGTTAAGAGTTTCCCTGCATGGTTCTTAAGCTAGTGTTAGGATTTTCCATCTCATTTTCCCTTCATGAGGTGCAGGATGACTTTGGTGGTGCTACGTCTGAGGAACAGGCCCTTTGGCTTGGTTAGCTTCTCTTTTCACCTACTTACTGATGCGCAACTGAAACTACCCCTGAGTTTGGCTGAGGGCCATGTGAAACCGTGTGGTTGCAGCCGGTGGAAAACTTCTGAGTGGAATCCCATGGGAATGAAAGGGAGTACCTCCTGCGGGGTCCAGAGCTGCCACTGTGTAGGGCAAAGCATGCTGATACGGAGTGAGACTGTAATTGGTGATGTAGGCTTTTGCATAAGAGCACCTTGATTTTTGCAGGATGCTGAGTTTTAGGCTGAAGCGTAAACGCAAACAGAAGAGGCTTATGAGTCTCGGAGCTGTAGCCCATGAACCTGCATGTGTGTGCAGGTTTGCATGTCACGTTCGAGGCTTGCTTAGATCCATCTGCTGTGCTGAATCACCTAAGCAGGTGAGTTATCTCAGTAAGATGGGAATCTTTCCTTTCCCCTTCTTGCAGCTGGATCATGACTGTGTCATTGGCAAAACTCCCCTGCAGGTTAATGACTTAGAAAGCCCTGTGCTTTGCCTGGCTATGATAAATGACTAACTAATACTAAGCATTTCTTTGAGAAAGAGGGTGGAACTGGTGAGGGGTATTTTGTCTGCAGTTGTGTCTCAAGCGAGATCTCTGGAAGTCTTGAATTAGTGCTAGGAGGGCTTGGGGGTCATATTTCCACTCCACGAGGAGTAAATGTCTCACTCCATGCTGGCTCTGCACAAAACTTGAGTCAGGGTCACCAGGGTCTTCTCCACCGCGACTCTTTCATGGTCCTGCCCATGGGAGCGCAGGTAACCTGCCCATCAGGAATATTATTCCATGAAAATGCCAGAGTGGGATTTACAGGGTTTTAACTCCATACACGCGGTACCCTCTTTTCTTTTGATGGAGACATTGATAGGTCTTGTAGGAAAGGACTTGTTGAACTTACTACAGTCCTTGTTCATGAACTGTCACAGGAAGGGTCCCTGCACCACACAGCACAAGTTCTGCTTTGTTTAAAAAAAGAAAACCAAACAGCTGATTCAGATTTAATGATTTTTGGACAAATCTTTGTTGCTTTTCCACGAGCCTTTTGAATTTAAATTAGCTGTGGGTCTGACTCATTTGTGTCTCAGACATTGGTGTGTGAAACTGGGCTGGGCTGTAAGAGAGGTCATGCAGTTTGCCTTCTCTCCTCCAGACTTTCAGTGGGGAAGGATCTAGATCAGCATTCAGAAATCAACAACTTGGTCCTGGAACTGGGACCCAGGAACTAGTCTGAGGTTAAAAAGCAAACAGGAATCTCTGCTGGTGCTGGCACAAAGGAGGTGGAGATGGAGCAGGGAAGAGAGTGAAAAGCCGGAGAGAGAAATTACCGGTGTTTCTCACATCAGTATTTGCAGCCGTGCCTCCATGCGACCAACATTTGGCTTCAGTGCTCCAGTCCCCGGCTTCTATTAGTCTCTCTGATTACCCTGCGAGAAGCATGAGGGAGAGACAGACTTTTGCTGTCAGAGCAGGGCTTGAAGAGCGTGCTCGACATATGGCCTCGGGAGAAACAAAGTGCTGATTAGCTGCTTGGGTGGTGAGCACCATTCATCAAGGGGAGGGAATGAGGCAGCGTTTGGGGGGGAATCCACGATCCCCTACCTCTGGGTGTGCTACCTGGTGCACTGCAAAGCACAGTTCTCTGAGCAGGGTGTTTGCAGCCAAACTGAGGCTACCGGGGCTTTGGTAATGCCTAGGAAGGCAGAGAAAGCCACTCCGTAACTGAGAACAGGCTCTGGAAAACGCCGGGTTGGTCCCGCACTGAGATCGGCATGGCACCAGGACTCGTCGGCATGTGTCCTGCCCCGTGTGTCTGCTGGCTCATCATGTACAAGGCTGCTGGAGTGGAGCTCTACTCGCTCCGGGTGTTGCACAAAATGGGCTGGAGTGATTGCATCCTAGCGGGAGGTCAGACACCTGCCTCCAGGTCACCTTGCCTTTCAAGGTTCTCCTGCCCATCAGGCCCAACTCTGCTGCTGGAGGATGCAGTATTAAGGGGCAGTGGGGCTTCTGGGTCATCTCCTCCAGCTGCAGGAGGAGCCTGGTCAGGCAGGAATGCAGTTTGGGAGAGTCTTATAGAGTCCGGGAGGCTAGACACCCCTAGTAATTAAAGACCTCAGCGTAGCTGAAAAGGCTTATAGGAGCTGGATGAAGGTGACAGTGGTAGCTTAATTTGGAGACTGCTGAACCTCTGAGAGCTGGGCCTTGCTGCGTGTGTGATCTTTTAGAGTAACCTGGGCATCGTGTATGAACATGCCTTTGACCTTGGGCCTGCAGACCTCACTGCCTCGAGGAAATGCTGAGTCCGTGAACTCGTCAGGTTTTAGGCCTGTGGAGTGAGGATGAGACCCACCCTCAGATGCATGAGATAGAAAGAATTAGGAGACGTGAGAGAAAAATCTGATGCAACAGCTGACCTCAGAGGAAAGAAGGAAAGGAAAGAGGTTCAAGGTAATGACTTTCCTAGGCATTTTTTTTCTCATTATTTTCTTTATTTGATGATTTCTTATAAACCCTTCCTATAGCACACAGTATTATTGCCCACAGTCTAAATGGTGACGTTACTGAGCCTCTAGAGTTTTGTCCTTGTGATGCACGAGAGAAATCTCCTGTGCTGAGTTATGCAACAGAAGCATGTGTTTGGCATGTGTCGCACAATATATGTGCCTTCAGCTCACGCTTGCGTGGCTCAGAGGAGTCCAGCCCAAAGGAGGCAACTAGGGAAGCTATCTTCCAGCGCAGCTCCTTGCAGGAGAGCAGTTTGCTGCGGGACATCCTTTGTCAGCTGCAGTGACACCATGGACTGGCTGCAGGTGGTCAGAGCGTCCCCGCGTAGGCAAAGGAGCTGCACGGGGCTGCTGGGACAGCACCCGTGAGTGGTCCAAGTTGAAGGGTCAGGCTGATCCTTCTCTTCCGATATTGCAACCGGGGCTTGTCCTCAAGCCTCCCGAATTCAGGCTTCTCTGAGCAAAAGGGAAGCAAAGAGATTCCTTTGCTTTTGTGCGGGGTGAAGCCTGAACCCCCATCGCCTTATAAATACCAAGATCTTTAGAAGATCTTTCAAAGAAGCCCCAGAATAGTCGTTCGTGGAGTTGCTAATGTACTTTGGGGCTAGTGATGATGACGCTTGCTTAAGCTCATGTAACTATTCAGCTGATTGACTTCAGAGGTGGCTTCTACCTTCACTTTGGGGCAGTGAATATTTAAAAAAAAAAAATAAAATCCAGGCCTGATTCCATTTGTGGCTCAGCAGAGAGAAGTTCGGTTTGCCAAGGATATTCTCCTCATTGCTATGATTTTTTTCTTCTTGCATTTGGGATGAAAAATACAGCAGACAGGTAGGTTTCACGGGTGTCTTTCGGCAAAGGAAAAGAATTAAGACATCCGGATGGCTACACCCTGCCATAAATCTTTTATGCATTGGTAGAGAAAGACCAAACAACATCAGATCTGCAAGTCACAGTAAATGATACAGGTGTAACCAGCCTCCTGTAAGCAAGTGCAAACAAATTTTGAGGTTTGCTAAGGGTCAGATAGGAGACAGTGGGCCAAAGTTCCTTGCTTGTGTAAAATGCCACTCTGTCAAGACACTCTGCACTTTTTATGCCTGGGAAGAATATGCCTCCCTGTCATAAAACTCTTCCTTTCCCTGAAAAGCGTCTTTAAAACATTTGTTTTTCTTATTGATGGTGCACAGCCGGAGCCATGTAGCCTACACCTCTCTGCCCTGCCACCGCAGTGGTACCCATGCAGGGAGCAAATGAACGAGACAGAGATGTACTTGGTATTCCAGCAGTGCAAAGAAACGAAAGAGGACACGAAGGCCAGATCCTCAGCCAGCGTAAACTAGCAGCTGTGCTGATTTATAGCAGCAGAGAAAATGGACCAGAGGGATCCCAATTTCCTTTGTTGCTAGAGGAGAAGGGTAGAGGGGTTCATCTGGGGCTCTCTCCAGACTGGTGCTTATGATATGGGGGGCACGACCTCCTGGAGCTGATGGTGCCGGCAAGTCTGTCTGTAGATAGCACAGCGATGCGCCAGCGCTTGCTGCATTATTTTGCTCTGCATTGCAGTGCTGCACCGGCCACAGAAGTCATTGATCCGAAGCCTGACCCTCTGCTCCGCAGCACGAACCCGGGTGCTCCTTGGGGCTGGAGGTAGCTGTGACAGTGAAGGGGTGTGAGGAGCAGGGCTGTAGGGGCAGAGGCAGGGGTCCCGCTGCTGAGGCAGGACGTCCCCAGGCTGCTGATGGGGACATCAGGGAAGAGGGAAAGGGAGCTACAGCCCCCTTAGCCCACCTGCCTGGGAAATTTGTCCCTGCCACTTGCACCGAGGCAGATAGGAAAGGTGAACTCAAGCTGTCAGTCCCGGAATCCACCTTTCTGTAAGCTTTATTTATGCTCTTTTGGTGTAATTTGGCCAAGGTGGGCCCAGTTTCATAGAGAAGAAGAAGCAGGAGGGTGGGCAGGTAAGGACCCAGCTGCAGGTGGCATCTGAGATAAACAAAGCAATTAAACTTTTACTTTTTCCTTCCGTAAACGGGAACAGCAGTTGAGAACAGGCAGGAATGTGGCTCCCTATTCCTGTTCCTTAATGAGCTCGGGGGCGGAGGTTTGACAGACTGGCTGGCAGTCATGTCACTGTAATGACAGTACTTTGCACTTAACACCTTTTACCTGGGGGATCTCAAAGCACTGTATAAACATCCACTCAGCTCCTGGCACTGCCGAGCTGTATTGTTCTTTTGATCTAGCAGAGGAGAGGGCGGGGGAACTGGGAGCAGGAAGATTAAAAAACAGCGATAAAAATAATAAAATAGTGCCGTGCCTATGGTGGTGCTACAAGCGTAGCAGCCCAGTGGAGAGCAAGCCTGCAGTCCTCGATGCCAGAGCTCTGCCAGTGGTGCCTTGAGTCCCTGGCCTTCCAGCAATGACCTCTCGATCCCGTCCTTGATCTTAACCACTGAAAGCACCTTGGGACAGTCGCATGGCTCTTTGGGCTGGGCTGTGACCTTGCTCATGGCCTTTTACAGCTGTCCCTAAGGCACACTGCAGTATGTAGCATCGATTCAGCAGGAAGGCTCCCTGAAGCAATGCCATTAAATATCGGCTCCCGCATGCTACCTTGGTCCTTGACTTCTTGCTTCAGCAGTGGCAATAAGACCACCTCCTTTATTCTGAGACCCTAGAGCTGAGGTTTAGTTGTGCTCCCAGAGGGTTGTTGCACCTCCCGGAGTGCTCAAGAGACATATATCAACTGAAGAGCATCGTGGTGCCACCTTTTGGCCTCTCGTTGGCACCAAGGGTGCAAAGGCAGCAGAGCAGGTTTGGCCAGGACAGAACCAGGAGCAGGAGAGCATGCAAATGGCAGTGGCAGAATAAAGTCCTACTAGCACCCTGTACGTGACGCTCTATCACAAAAGCGATGGCTTGGCTGCCTGGCGTGGCCATGGTGAAGTCTGGGCACTGCCAGCGGTCTTGTGGGGAAACTGTAACTCGGACGAGGTGAACCCAAGGTTTCATTAGGGACTTCAGCTTTGGTTTTGGGTCCTCTAAGCCCACCAAGACAGATTTCCCACCGGCTATGCCTGCACCTACAGACACTTGCATTGTGACCCAAAGGGATTCAAGCTGGAGCTGTAGACCTCCCAGACTGAGCAGTTGTCCTCAGAGATGCCAGGTGGGAGGAAATCGGCCTCTTCCATGCTACCAGTGCTGTGCAGATATGCAGAAGTACCAACAACTGGCAACAGCTGGAGTCCCAACATCTTTGCTGGGAGCCGATACTCCCACTTAGCTCTTGGCTAGGGTGCTGCAGGTAGCTCAGTATGAGAGCAGCCAGGAGTGCTAGATGCTGCTTTGCGGACGCGTCAGGTGGAGTTTGAAGACCACATGGAAACAGAGAATTTTGACCTGAGAACTTGTTGACAGCCATTCTCACAGTATTCCCACAAGCTATTTGAGGGCTTTTTTTGAGCAATGTCATGGATGCTGTGCTAGCGGTTTGTTCTACCTCTTGCTTTCAAGTTGCTAAGGGCTAAATCAGCCATGATGGAAATGATACCGCTGGGTTTGATTTCTTTGCAGTGAGGACTTAGAGCTACCAAGTACCTCTACCAAGTACCAAGAGCTACCAAATGGGTGAAGCCCTTTAAAAAAGTCACAGTTACCCAGCTTTCTTACAGACCAAACCGGCTCTGCCTTGTTCTGCAGAAGAAGTAAAAAACTCCTTTTTGTCAGGTTTCAACACATTTCTTATCATTCTTGGGAAGCTCATTAACCACTTCTTTAATGAAAGATTATATTGGTTGAATCTCTGACTAATTTTTTTGGTTGCTGTAGCTGGGTAATAAATAGTCTGTGTGCTTATCTCAGTGACAGATGGCTTCTGTGTTGTAATAGATTGTATCTCTTTTATGCCAGAGCTCTCCTGTCCCCGGAGGCATTCTTTAGAAAAAGAAAAAAAGAAAAAAAAAAAAAGGAAAGGTGTTTATCTCAATGAGTTTGTAATCCCTGCCTTAAAAAAAACAAAAACCCAAAGCTAACCCAAATCTGAATAGTAATTTATGACTCCAGGTTCATCCCACTTTGTGACAGAGCCAAGACTGTGAGACAGGAATGATGGTGTTGGGTGCTGCTCCATTCACAAGAACATGTACCGTGTTTCCCCTCTTGCTTCCCTGGCTGCTGCGAGTTAGTAAGAGCTGTGTCCTTTGCTGGGGGGTCTGCCACCGTGTTCGCTGCTTTAGCACTAAAAGTTTGTTGCTGGTTTGTATTTCTGAGAGGAGATGAATCGGTTAAGTTGACCCTGCTTTGTGCTCTGTCCTGTCTGCTCTTGGGGTAAGGAAACTGTGACTTTCCTAGGGAGGATCGTGGCTGACACCGTGCAGGTATGACATTGCTGTCAGCAGTCAGACTAGTCCAAGGCTGTCTTGCTCTCCACAGGGATGGAGATAAATATGGGCCCACACGGAGCGGTTGCAGGCTTGAGGCTTTGCCTGGTCTAATAGGCGATGGCATTCACCCTGAGCATCTCTGGACGCGTTTCCGTGCAGGCTGTACTTGACTACACTGTACTGACATGGGAACGGTGTATGTGCCTCACACGTGGGACTGGCGCTGGCCACCAGCACAGCTGTTGCTCTCTTCTGGGATGAAGCGGTGATGAAGAAGTGCATTTAAAAATTAAAAGCTTGGGTCAAAAGCTGCCTGGTTGGGGATATTTTTGTTGTTGTTGTTTTGCTTTTTTGGTTTGGCTTGGTTTTTTTCTGGTCAATTTTGAACCTTACCGATTAGTTTAATTTATTTGATGTTATTTACTTGGGTTTTGGTGCCATCAGCTCATACGGAGACTACACTTGAAAGAACCTCAAGACACTGCTGTAAAATGGTGCTATCTTGCACCCGCACTAGATTAACAGTGGAGCTCCGCTCAGGTGCACAGGCTTAATGGAGGCTTACAGATGTGCCATCCACCCATCTAGCTCAGGTTTTAAGGCCACCTTTTCCATGCAGTGCATCTGTAGAACTTGTTGCCGCAGTGATAGAGAAGGAGATTTCATAGAATCATATCATAGAATCAACCGAGTGACTTCAGCCGCTCCTCGCACGGTTTCCCCTCTAAACCCCTCACCAGCTCCGTGCCCTCCTCTGGACACTCTCCAGCAGCTCTATACCCTCAATGTCCCGTGGTGCCCAACACGGCACCCAGCGCTCGAGGCGAGGCCGCCCCAGCGCGGAGCAGAGCGGGACCATCCCCTCCCTCGCCCGGCTGCGATGCAGCGCTTGGTGCACCCCAGGGCACGGCTGGCCCTCTGGGCTGCCAGGGCACGCTGTGGGCTCCTGTTCAACTTGCCGTCGGCCAGCACCCCCAGGTCCCTCTGCAGAGCTGCTCCCCAGCCTCTCGATCCCCAGTCTGTCTGTACAGCCAGGGGTGCCGTGCCCCAGGGGCAAAACCCAGCGCTTGCCCTTGTTAAACTCCATACGGCTGGTGGTTGCCCAGCTCTCCAATTTCAGCCCAGTATTTTGGCTAACGTCGGTGTCAAACTCAAAAACCTCTTAAAAGTGCTCTGAAATATGCTGTTTGCATTTGAACTTCGAGTTTTCCACAGTATGGCAAAGTGAGGTTTGAATTTCATGCTTTTGGGGGGAAGAGATGGAATTTACAGTTGGTTTTTTGGCTCCAACAAATTTGCAAGTGGGATTTGGCAGCCAGAAAAGACTTATGTCTGAGATTCTGATTTTGGGTGATCTGCATGCAATAAAAAGGAGTTCTGTGAGAAGGCAGGGCCCTGACAAAGCTTGTGCTGTCCTTGGGAGAAGTGAGCAGCATAAAGCCCAGGAGGTCCAGCAGCTTCAGGGACATCTCTTACCATAGACAAGCGCTCCGCGAAGAACATTATGGCTGATAAAACCTTTGCGTTTGCTTTTCTTTCCCTCAAGACTTAAGAAAGAGTTTAAGTAACAACCCTGAAACAAATCAGAGCTTTGAGGTTCTCTTCTCTGAAAGTTTTTAGGCATAATTTTGAAGTGGCTTTTAGAAGGGGCCATTTCAGGTCCTGTTGTGTCACAGAATAGCTTTGGGCTACCTTGCCTGTGGACCAAGAAACCCAGGGGTAAATGTAGTGCTGGAGAAACTCAGGTGCTTCTGAACACCTCACTCCCTGACCCACTTCCACCGCCGGTGGATGAGTCTGTTCTGGGACCTGTTTTAATTCCCCACTCCATGCTTTGGGGGTCAGGCTGTTCCAGTGCATCAGTATGTGAGTAGTACTTGCTGACCCTTTACGTTTTGGTCCTGTACGTATTAATTCTCCCACAGGTATCACTCAGGAGTGTGTTCAGACCCGGGTGGTTCATCCACACTCTCCTCCCCTCTCGGGAACAGCTGTAAGCCAGGGGAGCCTTTCCACCACCTTCTGCTCCTGTCTTTTTGCAGATCCATTTTCTGAGATTTGCCCTGTTACTGTGAGCTCTGCCTGCAGCCCGCCGTGCCAGCTCAACACAAGTGCAGGTGGCTTTGGCAAATGGCTTTTGCATTTTTCAGGCTGGCATGCTTACTGGCTCAACAACAGGACCCAGAGAGTCGTCATCAACGGGGCAGGGTCTGGCTGGAGGCCGGTGACCAGTGGAGTCCCCCAGGGTCTGTACTGGGTCCAGTCCTGCTCAACACATCCATCAGTGACCTGGATGAAGGGATGGAGGGCAGCCTCAGCAAGTTCGCCGATGGCACCGAGCTGGGAGGAGCAGCTGATACGGCAGAAGGGTGTGCTGCCATCCAGCGAGCCCTGGGCAGGCTGGAGAGCTGGGCCGAGGGGAACCTCATGGGATTCACCAGGAGCAAGGGCAAGGTGCTGCCCCTGGGGAGGAACAGCCCCCGGCACCAGCACAGGCTGGGGCTGCCCTGCTGGGAAGCGGCTCTGCTGAGAAGGCCCTGGCAGTGCTGGTGGGCAGCCAGTGCCCCTGAGCCAGCGCTGGGCCCGCGGGGCCAAGAAGGCTGGTGCTGTTCTCTCCTCTTTCTGGGGATGCTCACCGCTCTTTGGGTGACAGGCCTTGTCATTTGAGATCCCATTTCTGCTTGGAGGTGCAGACCACTGCCTTGTATTGTGGGATGGGAGGCAGGAGAGAGGATACAAACCCAATGCACTCACTAAGGCTCAGCTTCAGCTTAAGACCTGTGCCTTCCCCTTCTGCCTTTCCCCTCTCCACCCAGCCCACCTGGTCCTCTCTACCTCCCCCTTTCATGCTGGCAGCGCAGGAGTTTCACCCTGCCCTGGCCCCACATTGCTTCTGAGTTTTTGGAAACTCTCCCACTCACCCAGAGCCTTGGAAGCAGCTGGGCTTTGGCTTAATCAAGTCAACACAACTTGCCGGGATAATTAGGACATTCCAAATTCCAGTTGCATCTGCTTCCCCTGCCCACCCCCCACCAACCTCCCTTAGATGAACTCTGTTCCTCTCATAGTTCACCATGCCTGGGGGATTTATTCATTCAAAGCCTCTTGGCTCAACCCTTACTCAGGCAAACTCTGGTTGACTTCAAGGGCACGGGTTGATTTCAGTGTTGGCTTTGCCAGTGTGAGATCACAGCCTGGTGCGCTGGCCTGCTGATGTGTCCTGGTGGCTTTCTCAGCTACTCCTGCTTTGTTTCTGATCCTTCCCTGCCTTCCCCATGGCTTTTTTTTTTCTGGGCATGTCTAGGATCACTGGTCTCCTGCGCTGCCCTTTTGCTCCTCGTGTTCCCACCAGGGCCAGGCAGGGCCAGGAGCATGTCCCGGTGCAGCTGGAAGAGGGGAGGCAGCCTTGGGTGCAGGGGCTGGATCCTGCCTGACCCCCCCTTTCAGCAGGGGCCATCTCCAGCTCCTCTCCTGGCCTGAACAGGTCTGGCTAGTGGGGAGAGTCTTGTCAGGGGACAGAGGTTCTCCTTTCCTCTGTTGTGAAGGCACCTCAGCCAGCAAACCCCCTTGCTACAGGGGCTATGAAAATGTCCGTCCCCGCCCCACGGGGAGTGGGACAGGCTGCCGACGGGAGGTGTGGGTTCACCAGAAGATTAGGGGGTTTGCCCCTTGGCAGAGGGCAGAGCAAAGTGACCTGATACGTGGAGACCCTGTGCAAGCAGCTCTCTTTCTGCACTGTCCTTTCAAGCTCACCGGCACATCCCATAAACACTCACCCGTTGCTTTTCCCAGGCTTTCTTCTCAATCACCGAAGCAGGCAGATACTAAGCCAGCACCTTCATCCAGTGGAAACCAGTGCAGCATCACTGGAGCTGGTGGACAGAGGCTGAGCTTTGCCTGTGGAGAAGCTGGTCCTCTAGTCGTACCAGGCAGGGACCTGGTGGCCATTGAGACCTTGCTTAAAGCACTTTTCTGGCCTTCTTCAGGTTTACCTCAAGCCCACATTGCCTTTGCTATAACAGGCTAGTTTTTCTTCAGGTGCTACTCCCAGCTTCTTATCTTTATGTTTTTCTGAGAACACCCACCCTGGAGAGCTGAGTGTTCTTGAGAGAAACAGGGTTTTCACATGGTACATAGAAAATGGGTTGTTGCCCAGGCTGTCCCTGAAGCCAGGAGTTACCAGATTTAAAAGGAAAAGGAGGGAGAAAGACAAGGGGAGAAAGAAAGAAAAAAGTGTGAGAGAGAGAGAGAAAGAAGAAGGAAGGAGAGAAGGAAAAAGAAAGAGAGAAGGAAGGAGAAAGAAAGAAAGAAAGAAAGAAAGAAAGAAAGAAAGAAAGAAAGAAAGAAAGAAAGAAAGAGAAAGAAAAAGAAAAAGAAAAAGAAAAAGAAAGAAAGAGAAATGGAGAGAGGAGAGAAAGAGGAGAAAGAGAAAGAGAAAGAGAGAAAGAGAAAGAGAGAAGAAAGGAAGAGAAAAAGAAAGAAAGAAAGAAAGAAAAGAAAGAAAGAAAAAAGGAGAAAGGGAGAGAGAAGGAGAGAAAGAGAGCAGAAAAAGAAAGAAAGAAGAAAGAAAAGAAATAGAAAGAAAGAAAAAGAAAGAAGGAAAGAAAGAAAGTAAGAAAAAAGAAAGAAAGAAATGAAGGAAAGAAAGAAAAAGTAAGAAAGTAAGAAAAAGAAAGAAAGAAAAGAAAGAAAAGAAAGAAAAGAAAGAAAGAAAGAAAGAAAGAAAGAAAGAAAGAAAGAAAGAAAGAGAAAGAGAGGGAGGAAGGAAGGAAGGAAAGAAGGAAAGAGGGAAGAAAGGAAGGGCTGGATGTCTAATACAAACAATGACAGTGCCTGGCTGTGCAGACCTGTATGTGAAGGTTGAATCCTTCTGTAAACAGGCGCATCACCACGGCTTTCACTGGCAGCTGTGAGGTTTTACGGCAGTTCTGGAACTACTCCTTCTGTAGCAAATGTAGTCCTTTTCGCTTCAGGGAAGACCTCAACTTCTAAATAATGACAGTCAGGAAACCTCTTACTGGGGACTATTCCTCTCCTCCTCGGCGCCTCCTCCCTTCTCTGATGTTACAGCCATTGCCATGCACTTGACAGACTATGGATGCCCGTACACAAAGCACACAGTGTCGAATGCCAGATTTGGGTTTTCTCTCTGAAATTGAGGAGATTGGATCTGGAGTGACTCTTACTTTCCTTCTAGACTTCATGCCAGAACCAGGAATATGTGGGAGTTTGATACTAAATTGGTTGGTGCCTCTGATGTACATTAAGAGTACCTAAACTGGGAGTAACTTAGATGTATTCCAGCATAAGTAGAACAGAAGTTGGCCTATTTATCCTTTCATGCCTGCCCAGTCCTCCACTGAGACATATGAGAAGAAGCAGAGGTGCTATTTCATCTCCAGTGTCGCTGCCATCTCTGGCAGAGGAAAGAAGGTTGAAAAGAAGCTCCTTCTGGAGAAATCCTTGTAGTCAGCTTTGTTTTTCCTCTCGCTCCTCCCTCTCCCAGACACGGAGGGTAGGGATCCAAGAGTCTGCAAACAAGGAAAGATCTATATCTTTTGAGGAAAAAACCCACCAGATAGCTGTAAGGAGGCTCGACAAAAGCAGCTCAGCTTCTTGTGTAGAGAACCCCCCCGCACCAGGGTGTTTTGAGGTCAATCACAAACTCTCCTGACATCATATTGGAGAGTGAGACCAGCATCAGGGGAAATCTATCTCGTCCAGATAGGTCCTGTGGTGTAGACACATGGAAAACCTTCCAGACCACGTTTAGTTTGCATGCATGGCTTGGAAGGTGCAAGAAACATCCAGATTATAAAATAAGAAGTCCATAGGTTCCTGGTCCACATCATTACAGACTGCCCTGAAGCATGAGGGTTTATGACTCTAATTCAGGAAAGTACTGAGCCTGTGCTTATTTTTAAACCTTTCCTTAATTCCTATTCACACATTTGGAAGAGCAAATTTGACACATTGAATAATTAACTGAGGACTCGCTGCACAAAGTTGGCAAGAAACTTCTGGGCTAAAAATAAGCCACTGAGAATTGGGAATAAATGGGTGAAAATCATAGTGTGTTCTCTGACAGTTCATAAAGAGGAGGAAAAAGAAGAGAATCTGACAAATAGTTCACACTGAATAATTCAACCAGCATTGTTTGCTCTGTGCACAAGGGACTGAACTTGCAAGTGTCTGAAATGTTTAACTTGCTACCGAACTGGGGACAGCTAAATCGAAAACATATAGTGCGGGGAAATACCTGCATAGGCTTTGGTAGGTAGGTGGTTTAGATGATTTAAGATGTCTCCCTAGCATTAAACTACATATTTATATTGTAAAAAAAATACATATTTATATCATTAAACTGTAGGCAGGATGAAAGTTGTAGCTTTTGCTGGTGTAAATTGGCTCTGGTGAAGTTTAGTGAAGGATAAATTGACCCAGTTCTGCTAAAATCTAGGAGTTATGCCCTGATTGATGGCAAACTGCTCAGCTCCACCGCGGATCCACCGCCGGCAGGAGCTGCTGTGGCCTCAGTAAGTCAGTGGGCTGTGTGACCAGGCGGCATCAACCAGCATGTGCTTCCGAAGCCACGGCTGTTTGCTGCGCGGGTTTATTTTATCAATGGGGAATCTGCCTTCTTTTCTTTTCTTTTCTTTTCTTTTCTTTTCTTTTCTTTTCNTTTTTTTTGGTAGGTAGCTCTGGAAATGCACCTTCCTGATAATGAGGAAACAATTTTGAATTTATTTTCAGAGCCATGGCTGTCTGGGGAGCTATTAGCTGTGGGATGGAAGAAAGCAGCTGTTGAACTCTGCACATCAACGCTACACAACAGGTTAGGGCAGGAAGTGAAGAGGAATCCAATTGAAACCTTAGGGGGAATTTAGGGAGACAGAACATAATTAACTCAAATTAGATTTTGGCCAGGATACCAGGGCTCTGCTGTTGTGAAATGCACATCTGGGATCTTGGACAGTCATGAGGCAGCTCATCAGCTGGTGTAAATGAGCCTGGCTCTGTTATCCTCAGTGGGTGAAAATTGGACTCCTTGGAAGGAGTACAATGGAGGGAGTTTGGCTTGCGCCACACTAGAAAACCTGGCCCACAAGGTCAGTAAAGCAGCTTCCCACTGCTTATCTGTCTAGTTCCCCTCTGGCACCGGTCCTTTTAAAATAGTAATACAGAAACATATATATTTATAAAAGGAAAATAATGAATTTAGGGGGGGAAAGTATCCCTGTAAATAACATGGAATACAAAAAAACCCAGAAGTCCAGGTTTCCCCAGTATCTTTCTTGAGCAGGGACAATTTCTTTCTCCAGGTTTATGCTGTGACTGTTGTCATTTCTATGTAAAACGGATCAGAGGTAGTGGGGGAGAGTGAGGGCACATGGGCCATCTTCCTGGGGGTCATTTAGTTTTGAAGGGCTTGGTGTCCCGTTGCGCTGTGACCCGCTGCGCCAGGGAGACCTTTATTCCTATGGGAATGCCCTGAACCGTGGCACGTTCCCATGTGAAGACCACTCCCAGAAACAAAAACCCTGTGGGCTCACGGGTCTGCTGCGTTTCCACGCCTTGCTGTCCCCCTGCCCCGGTGGGTTGCCCCTTGCTTGGGTCTATGGTTTAGCGTGGGCCAGGGTCTTGCTGAGATGAAGGGCATAAACAGCACCAAGAAGTCACCAAACCATAGAAACCAGGAGTGGGAGGGAAGTCCAGAGGTCATGCAGTCCACCTCCTTGCCCTGGGGCAGGATGAGCTTTACCTACGTCATTCCTGACAGATATTGTCTAAATTGTTCCTGAAAACCTCCAGTGATGGCTATTTTACCCCCTTCCTGACAATCTATTCCGGTACTTGTCTTTCCTTATCTGTATTCTCCCTAGTGTCTTACATCAATCTCTCTTGCTGAAATTTAAATGCAGGGCTCCTCACCCTAACCACTGAGGGCGCAGTGATAAGATTATCCTCTTCCTCACATGAGCAGATTCTCATCTCTCGCCCATTGCCTTTCCTAGACAAACCATCCCTCTTTCCTTCACTCTTCCCACGCTGTCCACGTCTTCTGGGCTAATGCTCTTCCCCTCAACCCTAATCAGGATTTTCTCCAATTGGTCCTCATCTTCCTGGAAATCTCGCAGCACGCTTCGAGGTTCTACCAGGGTGGACTTCAGGGGACAGGTTGCTTCACTTGCAGGTTGTGCTCCTGCATGCACCTCTCCCCGGTGTGTTGGCATGCCGTTGGCACGCGCGTGGGCAGACTTTGCTGTCTCCTGCTCGGTTCACCCATCTCCTGTTCAGCACCTGCCTCCCCACTTTTTCACCACCTCCTCTCACCCCGTCCATTCCTCCTGCCCGAGGGCAGCGTCCTACGAGCATCCTCACTCCCTGTTTCCTTCAGACCCGCTGTTCCAGTTTGTCTTGGGGAGGGCTATCATTGAGCTTCTTTTAGGGGTGAGCCACAAGAGCAATTTTCTAGGCTAAAGGAGCCCCACGAGGCTGAGATAAATATCAGTGTAACTCACTCAGGGTGTGGGTGGGAGGAGGTCCAGGGCTCCTGCCTTAATCTCTGCTTATTGGCCCCTGTGAGTCAGATAGTGCCTCTGATTAGAGGTCAAATTAGGCATGAATTTAAATCTTGGCTGGACTGGGGACTCGCAAGGGTATCAAGAGCCAGGTGAGCAGTGGGTTTAGGTACTGGACATCTGTCGGAAATACCTAATGCATGTGTGGATCAGGACCTCCAGAGTTTTCTCCAGTAATGACTTGCCAAGAGGAGGTAAACAAGCAGCAACCACCAGGGACTTGACTGCAAAACTCATTCCAGAAACATCACCATCCCAGTTCTTCTGTGGCTCATAGACAGGGCTGGGGGTGACAGTTCTGCCAGGGACCGAAGCCCCTCTTACTGCACCCAGAGTTGCCAAGGGATGTTGAGGCCTGGGTGGAGAAGGAAAACCCAATAGAGAAGCATCGCCTCATCTAAACTGTTCAGTTGAATTGCGTTGACTTCAGGCTATGTCCTGCCTGACAGTCTCGCATCCTTTCTCTGCCTATTCTGCCCTTGGATCGCTTCTCCTGAAGCAGCCACACCAGCCCTTCGTGGGTGATACTGAAGCAAGCAGCATCGCTGGACGAGATGGAAAAACCAAGTATTTGGCCACTTCTGTAATCATTCAGAGTCCCCATGGTGATTTTGCAAGAGTAGGTGTGTTATCCCTGGCTCGGTTCCAGCTTTGCTAATCATATTGCAGCCCAGAAAAAAGAAACCCCAAATCAAAACAACAAACCCCAAAACGCTCCTGCTGCAATTTTGGTTGCGTACAATAGTTTTTTTCAGAGCTGTTGCACAGGGATGGTTTTCAGGAGCGAACAAGGTGATTATACCGGTGTTAACGACGTAAGGTGATGTGGGCAAATATCGCAGCATTATACAACATTTTCTGGGATCTCTGCTGCTGTGTGTGATAGGAGGACTGATAGCCTGGTGCTATGCTGAGATGCTGGTCCTGCACGTGTGTGTGTACTTGCATATATACACAATTGTTTGTAATATGCCTTATGATCAAAGGTGCTACATAAATGTGAGTTATTAATAATCATAATTATTGGATGTTGAAAATTGTTTCTGGGTATTTTGCCATTAAAAAATAAAAGAAGAGGGTTTAAGCACTTTCAACTTTTGCCCGGGAATATTATGTTCATTTATAAAACAATATTAATGAGTTGCCTAAAGGAGCCTGTAATTTGGGTTGTTGCTGTGGATATTATCTTGCCATTAAACAGTTCAAAAACTCAAAGGGGAGCATTTTCAGGAGCAGAAGCATAATAACAGTTTATAATACCTGACATTCATATTGTACTTTTCATTCCAATAGATCATAAATCATTTTGCAGGCCATAAATAGAGGGGGGGCCTGTTCACCTCCCGTTGAAACGCGGTCATCTCTGGGGTGGAACGCAGCAGCCCTTCTCTGCCAGCAGTGTTAAGCAACAGCTTGTTTAGGAGGTGAAGTCATACGATCACAGGCGTTAGGGCTGGGAAAAAACTCATTAAGTAATTTACTCCATCCCTCTACCCCTACGTGCTTGTTCCTCTGTCCTGTACTTTGTCCAGACTAGTTTTAAACATCCCAGGGGAGGTAAGGAACATCTCCAAACGAAACTGCAAAAGCAAGCGGGAGTAGACGGAGGAGCTGAAGCCCAGCCAGGGCAGCACAGTAATGTTCCTCTTGCAAAAAATGCCACGGCATCTCCGGTGCCCGTTGCGCCGATTTTTAAAAGCGCAGCACGGCGCTGGGCCACTGATGCGTGCAGACTTGGAAGGAGAGGCGCTGCCTCTGCCAGCACGAGCGTTAGCTTCTGCCTGTAGCTCTTGCTACAAGTCTCCTCTTCAGACACCAGCCAGACGCTCCTCTCTCCCCATCGTTTGTAGGTGTGGGTGCAGCACTGGCAAATAGTGCCAGCTGCCGAGAGACCGTGCAAGCCTGAGGATGCGTGTGCAGCTCAGCAATTACGTTCCTGCAGTGGCGAAAATGAGTTTGGAATTAGCATCGCTCTGAGAGGGGTCATTTCAGGTCAGGAAAGAAGGGCTAGCATTTGAGATCTGCGGTGAGAAGCAAAAGGCTAGCCACACAGGAAGCGGTGGATGCACTGGTGTTTGAATCATTTAAACCAGGGCTGGAAAAGTAGATTCAAGAATAGAAAACTGTCCTGGGTTGCTTTGTACAGGAGGCAGACGAGCCGTCCTGGCGCTCTGCACCCGTTAAACCCGGGGTGCGTTGTGCAAGGGACGCCGGTTGTGGAAAGCGCTGGCTAGTGCTGGGGGGAGGAAAAGGGCTTTTTTACCAAGCCTCTGCACCTATGCAGAGTTACTCACCCTTTTAGGCCTCTGGGATGACACTCGGGGCCAAACGCACTGAGCTGACAAATGCAAGGTGTTGCTGTTCACTCAGCCCCTCTCCCTAACCCCGAATTCACCCGAGCAAAACCCCGGCCAGGCCCTTTGCTGGACAAATCCTCAAGTTCTCCCTAAGCCTTCCCTTGGCTAAACTCTCCCTGGCTTCAGCCGCTGTTTACTCATTTCTTACTCAAGGAAACTCCAACTGATTTTTTGACCCGGGTAAGGCTGGACGGAGGATGAGTAAGTTCCTTAGGCTCCATCTTTGTGACCTGAGCCCCAGGGCGACCCTTTGCCAATACGGGAATGAAACCCAGTGTCCGAGCAGGACGATGGGAGGGAATTAGCTGGCAAGTGCCAGTTGTTTAGAAATGCTGCCTTGCCTGGCTGCTAGACACACCTACTTGTTCCAGGATCGACCTTCCTGCCTAAGGATATTTAACACACAATGGCTGGCACAACTGAACTTTAATTTTCCAGACAATTATGGTGAAGCGGCATTCACCGCATTCCTTTCATGCTCCTTTGATGTTGGGTGATTTCACAGTACATAATGATAGGACACAGACCAGGCTAACATCCTCACCCTTTGGAACTAGCACCCACTACCACAGCCTCATTTATTTCTAGATATATAACATATATAATATATATCTTTATATGTGTGTCTTTTTCCCCCTCCACAGCAGATGGAGTTGTTTTGAGCATCATTACTCTGGGTTCTTAATTAAAGCACCCTTGTTAATTATATTAGGGGACACTCCTTAAGCAATTATAAGTTGGAGAGCAAGGACTCTCCCTACTCTGACTACTGCGCCCATTATACAAAGTCCTGGGAGATGTTAAGCAGGATGGTTTGGGTATTGGAGATTTTCTGCAGTCTCTCTTGAAACTGTGCGTGCCATAGCTGTAAACACTTTTTCTGTACTCTGTTGAAAGTAATTTCTTAGTGATAGATGAAAGCTGTGCCTTTTTCTCCTGAAAGCAGCCAGACAGGGGACGTCCATTGACTTTAAGTCTGTTCGTCGCTTTGAGACTGTAAGGCAAAGCTTTGGAGGGTGAGGCGATGCGTTGTGCCCTCCTTGCAGCCTCAGGAAGCGAAGGCAGCTGGCAGTAAGGACAAACACACCGCTCCATCCCTGGGAAGCATCCTACTGCAGCCAGAAGGGCCCAGCTGCGGCCAAAGCAAGTTGCATTATAAAACTGGGGCCAGCGCAGGTTGCGTTATGAATTGTCTGGGAGCTTATAAAACTGTCTTAGATAGAATATCTAAACAGTTTAGTGATTGCCATCTTTTACACCTACCTTTGCCTTACTCCTCTAGGGCAGGGAAGCGCGAGTCCCACTTCACAGGAGCCTGAGTCATAGAGAAGCAAGGTGACTTACCCCAGGTCATGGACTCAGAACGGCTCCCAGGATGACGAGGACAGGATGCAGACATCCTGAGTCCCAGCGCTGCTGCAGCCTCACCTTGCCCACTGCCCTCCCCTCTGCCTGACCCTCGTCCGACCCACAGGTGCACGGTCGCTTCTGCAAAACACCTCTATTTGCCTGGAACTCTTGGCCTGTGCAAGCCCAGAAACACCTTGTGCGGCCAGTGTTGGGCACAGATCCCACCCAGGCCTTGCTGGTGTCCCAAAAGTAAGCTGAAAGGAGCCTGCGTTGAGGAGCTCAGGCCACAGGTACATTGCCTGACCCTCTCTGCCACTCAGGGGTAGGATGCATCCCTAGAAGCAAGGGGCAATGGGCTTGCCATCACCCAGCTCTTAAACAGTAGCTAGAGCAGGGGAAGCCTGGGCTCGGATCTCACTTGCGGAGGGTTTAAAGCCACTGCCTCGTTCTCCTCGGAGAACATTGTTATCAGCTATATTCCTTTAAATCTCTTTCTGCCTCTGCCACTGATACATGGCACAGGACAGCAGGGAAAAAAATAAATCTGGAAGATTAAAGGGAAGAAATTCACAGGGGGACTGTGTGACCTCCCTGCGAGGTGAGCTGAGTGCGAACCCAGGTCTCCTGCTTTCCGGGTGAGTGAGCCGACCGCTAGCACTCAGCTGGAAGGTGTGATGAAGCATCACTTCCATTTCTGCCTCCTCTGCTCTTCCAAAACGTGCCTGTGGGTGCTGGCACTGGGGGAGAGGGCCCAGGTCTGGGCTGAAGGGGTCCCTTAGTCTCATACGTGATATCCTGAGAAGTTAGATCTACCCTCAAGCAGGGCAGGTCCTGCGCAGCATGTGGGTATTTCGCTCTGAGTGCAACTCCATGAAAGGGAGAAGGCGTCTTAGTATGGGGTTTGCCTTCCACCCTCGCGCTGAGCGCAGGAGCGTTGCAGCAGCTGGGTTCTAAAAGTGCTGCGTCTTTCGTTGGGGTAAGGCTTTACTTGGTGAGAGAACCGGGAACTCAGTTCTTCTGGGAAAGTCACATGTTTAAATTGGAAATTATTTCTTGTTTCTAGCTGATCAAATCATACAGCAAGAGAGGTACTCCTTACCTGTAGAGGAAGGGAAGCCTTTGGTGTGATGCGCTGGCTGTAAAATAATATAATGCTAAATAATATAATGCTAAATAATATAATGCTAAATAATATAATAATGCTAGATAATATAATGATAAATAAATCAGTCAATAAATAAAACAAAACAAGATTATGTACAGCACATAGTTATAGACTTGTCTAGGGGAAAAAGGTGTTCTGTGAACAGAAGATAAAGCTGTTTACTTTAGAGAAGAAAAGAAAAAACTACTGCTTTTAAGGACATAAAGGTTGGCTGCCAGGAGGGAGGATATAAGTTGCTCTCTGTATCTATAGTGTGTGGAAGACGAAAACATGGCAAGGAACTTTCAGATTAGGAAAAGAGGAAAAGAACGACCGCGGTGGTGAGGATAATGAACAGCAAGAATCAGCTGCCTGGGGAAGGGGTGGCAGCTTCGGCCTTGGAGGGCTTTGAACACAGGTTCAACGAACATCTGGTAGGAAAGGTTTTGTTCTTCCTGCTTTGGGGCAGGTGGATAGACTGGGTGATAGCTATGACTCGATGCTGCAAGGAGAACGTGGCTAATGTGAGACATGGGAGGCTGGGTCTTGGTTTCTCAGCCTTGCTGAGGTGACTTCCAGGACTTGAACGTTCACCTGAGACAATCCAAAGCCTTTATGTGCTCGTCTCCTCTCCTTCCACCTGCTGGTGAGCAGACAGGGACTAGTAGTCTTATTCAAAATATCCTCTTTGGCAACCCTAGGAAATGCATGGACCTTCCTGAAGAGGACATTTCTGAATAAGGGAAGGTCTTCCCTTTGGGAAGCTGCATTGTATTTTCCCTATAACTTGCTTTTTTTTATTGGCAAAATGGGGCACACTGTAGAGTTGTCTAGCCAAGGGGAAAAAGCACTCAGACACCCATGAGGTCATGAGGGCTGCAGCATGGTAAATGGCTCTTAGCAACGTGGCAAGGACAACAAAGAAGTCTCCCAATACAGCTGTTCTGATGGGGCTTCCGAAACCCAACCTGAGAGCTGAAGTTGGATTCTAGTTAAACCTTAAATTTTCACCTAGAAGTGAACGGGTAGCCAGGAGACAGGGGTTGGGACCGACCTCCCCTTCTAGGGCAATGCTTGTCTTGGCTACGTGGTGGTCGCTGGGCACCCACATTTGTGCCTGACCTCAGAGCCCCACTTACCGTCTTTGGTGTTGGCTCGCCAGCGCAGCTATTGCCTGAGCACAGAGCCTGGAGCGTGGTGACTGAGCAAGGGGCATCTGAGGACCTGCAGCTGCAGAGGTAGGAGGGCAGGGACTTGGCTTGAGAGGTGTCTCCATCTCATCTCCCGCTCACTGCTCCCGCTGGGGAGATGAGCACAGCGCAGGGTGCATCACCAAGGCTAGCGTGAAATGAAAACCGATTGCCAGGTGGTTGGAAAATTCCCTGTTTGGGTTTCCAAAGAAAATCATAGGTTGGGTGGACATGTTATTTTATTAAAACCTGACATGCACTCTTCTTCCCACCCCCATTACCCCAGGCACCTGCCTTCCTATCAGAGGTGTGTCTTCTCCGAGAGGAATAGCAGGCTGGGGAAGAAAGGCTTTCTGCAGCATAGGCACACCACAGTTGCTCTCTGACTCAAACCTGTGAACTGCTCAAAGCTATTTGTGTCAATTGAGGTGCTCAAACAAATAAAGGGAATGTGCTCAGGCCAACTTCCTGGGACTGCTTGTGGTCAAAGATCCCCTTGCATTTTTTTGTTTTCTCCTTGTCTTGCATGTTAAGCGGATGGTCTGGAGAAATTCCAGGCTGGGTAATTACCTTCTGCCTACTTGAAATTCCCTCCTGCAATTTCTCCTGACTTCTGCTGCTGGAAAGGGGCAGAAATCATGGTCCACTTCAGAAAGGACGGTGGAAGGAGAAACTGCTGCAAGGTGAGCGTAGGGCTTGCCAGTGATCACCTAGTCCTGTATGCTTCTCACCTTGAGCGGTATTTCACAGTCCAGCTGTGAAGCTCCTTCACAAAGACCGTCGGGTTTTCAGGGCTCTACTCCAGTGAGCTCAGGCAGGCAAGGCTGGTGTTCAACTGCAGTCCCACTCCTGCAGTTATTTGATAGCGTATCTCCTATATACAAAGAGCAAATGGTTTAACGAAGGTGTTAGAGATACAGGGGATTTATAGAATATTACAGGGGATTTATGGGGTCTATTTGTCCTCATGCAAGTCTCGTGTCCAGTTGGATTTCTTCTCCCTGGGTTCCTTATCTAGCTTTTCTCCATTTTTGTTCTTCTCCCTGGAGAAGGCATGCCTGTGTGTACCCTCGTTTCCTCCTAAATTGGGGGTCAGGCATGCCTAGTCATGCATGCAGCTTATTAATGATAAAGGTTCATCTCTTCAACCTCCACTGGGAGCTTTTCTCTTCCCTTTCATCCTCTGTCTCTTGTCTCCTCATTGTCTCCTCCACAGCCTGGAGACACTCTGCTCCAGCAGTTCTGATTAAGAGTTCACCCGAGAGCTTCTGAAAGATGGATGTAGCTGAGGACATCCCTAGTCTCTAAACCTCACTGCAAATATCAACCTGAGTGCACTGAAGTCCTGTTGCAGCTCGTCTCAACCCTTCCATCAGTGTACCTTCCATCAGCTTTAAGACCAAGACTCATCTTGCCTGGTGTGAGATATCTGATGGGGTTCAGCAGAATCCTCAGTGTAGGTGTCTGCATATAAAAGTCTATTTGCGTGCTGTGGGCCTAAACTCCCGTTGCAGCTGGTGGGGATTTAGTCATTATGGTCAGTGGAGGTGTGAATCAGTTGACCACACAGACGTGGCCAGTGCAGTATCACCCACTTGCCTCCAGCTGTCACTGCAGGAGAACAGTTGGTCCTTTGTTTGCCAGTCCCTCGTGGATATCTCAGAAACCCCAGTGTGTCTGAAAAGTCACTAGGAGCATGTGTGGCCAACTGAACTGAACCGTGAAGGATACCGGGGGTCTGTAGCTGTTTCACTGGGGCTCAGTTTGGGCTGAAAAAGCCGCAGGTATGGGAGCCAGGGCACAGCTGGATTGTTTCCACCCTGGTGTTTTCACAGCCCGTAATGGATCTGCCCTCTGGTAGTTCATCTGATCTCTTTCTGGACCCATACATTCTTTTGGGACAATGAGGTCCTAGCTATACTTATGCACCATGATAAAAAGCAATCCCTCTGTTTTAAAGCCAGTAACAAAAGAACTGGGGTATATGACATGAGGTGATGAGAACGTTCATTCTTCATTCACCTTCTCCAGGACAACCGTGACTTTGTTCAGAAATCTGAATGTTCCATTCCCCTTCTTCCCACCCAGGGTTTGCTTTCTAAGTGCTCACTCTACCTTCACCCCAAAGCTATCCAGACCTTTGGACACCCCTATCACCTTAGGTATGATGATGTTCTCCCTTTCTGCTCTATAGTTTCTGCATTAGGAGACTAGGAGTGCACACTGTTTCCAAGCCAGAGGTTCCCTGTGGAATTACACATTAAAATTTTTAATTTTTTTGTGATATACCATACTCATTTCCTCATATTCCTTCCTAGTAGTGTTGCTACAGCCTTCACAATGAAGGCAGGAGAAGCCAGGCCTGTAGAGAGAGGTGACGCGTCTTTTATTAGGTCAGCTAGCGTAGATGTGCGTGCACACAGACACATGCTCACACCCTCCTTATAAACCTTGCCTTGTTAAAACTTCTCAACACTTGATTTGCCTCTTCTGACCACCACTCCCTCAAGGCCTGTCTGCACCCATACCTGGCAGCCCTCGTAGGGCAGGGCGGACAGTACTTGCCCCCACAGGCTCAGCCTGTCTGGATGCTTGTGCAGCCCTTCCCTATCCCCCAATATTTCAGGGATCCTGCTACCATCTCTCTGCTTTCTTATCCAAGATGCAATGCCCTCGCCCTTGGAGGAAGCCTTCAGACCCAGCTCAGAATTATGGGGATTTGTGTGCATTTCTGAAGGATGGAACACTCCAAGGCACTGGCCTCAAACACGAGACATTACTTGCCAAATGTCATGGGATTTTTCCTGTTGAAAGCTGAAAATGGTTAACGTTACCTATGACAGAGGCCTTCTGTGCTCTCTACTCTGCAGGCAAAGACAAACCTCTTATGCCAGCCTCCTTGCCCATGCACCCCTCACCTGAAGTCTTGCAGCGATCTGCAGAAGTCAGCCAAAGCACCAGGCTGGTTCATAACTCACCCCAGGATGTGCTGAAATGGGGCACTTGGTGGTGACCATACGGCCAAGGCTGTCCAGGTGCAGGATGAAAACCCTGGGAAAGATTGGCAGTGTCAAATGAAGTTGGTTTAGCATGGCTTTGCCCAGGAGCCCTCTGAATTAACTCATCTCCTGCAGACCTCAAGAAGCACACCACAACCAAGACAGGTCCCTGCTAACTTAATCCCGTGGACCCCATCTCCAAAATCATAGAATCATAGAACCACAGAATCATTAAGGTTGGAAAAGACCTCTAGGATCATCGAGTCCAACCGTCAACCCAACACCCCCAGGCCTCCTAAACCCCAAGGGCCGCGTCTGCACGGTGTTTGAGCACCCCAGGGACGGTGACTCCCCACCGCTCTGGGCAGCCTGTGCCAGGGCCTGACCGCTCTGGCAGGGAAGGCATCTCTCCTCACACCCAACCTAACCCTCCCCTGGCGCAGCTTGAGGCCGTTTCCTCTCGTCCCATCGCTTGTTACTGGGGAGAAGAGACCGACCCCCCTCCCCACAGCCTCCTCTCAGGCAGCTGCAGAGAGCGATGAGGGCTCCCCTCAGCCTCCTCTTCTCCAGGCTGAGCCCCCCCAGCTCCCTCAGCCGCCCCCCAGCACACTTGTGCTCCAGACCCTGCCCCAGCCCCGCTGCCCTTCTCTGGACACGCTCCAGCCCCTCCATGGCCTTCTTGTCCCGAGGGGCCCAAACCTGACCCCAGCATTCGCGGGGCGGCCTCACCAGTGCCGAGCACAGGGGCACCATCCCTGCCCGGCTCCTGCTGGCCACACCACCCCTGACACAAGCCAGGGTGCTGCTGGCCCCCTTGGCCACCTGGGCACGCTGCTGGCTCATGCCCAGCCGCTGTCAGCCGGCACCCCCAGGCCCTTCTCCGCCGGGCAGCTCCAGCCACTCGTCCCCAGCCTGGAGCGGTGCCTGGGGTCGGTGTGACCCGAGGGCAGGACCCGGCACTTGCCCTTGTTGAACCTCACACAGCTGCCCTCGGCCCATGGATCCAGCCTGTCCAGGTCCCTCTGCAGAGCTGTCCTGCCCTCGGGCAGATCGACACTCCCGCCCAACTTGGTGTCATCTGCAAACTGACTGAGGGTGCCCTCGATCCCCTCGTCCAGATCATTGATAAAGACATTAGACAAGCCTGGCCCCAACACTGAGCCCTGGGGAACACCGCTTGTGACCAGCCGCCAGCTGGGTTTAGCTCCTATCAAGTCTGATATCCTCCTTCTCTGATGCTAACAGAGCTAATTTGGAAGAAATTATATGAAACAATCCTTCCTCCACAGGAGAAACCAACTCTCCCCAGGGGTCCCTCCAAGTACCCTGTAGGGTCTGTCCTGGGCCTCCTCACTTGTTTTGTGGTGTTACCTCTAGCGTGCTGGACATGTTTGAGTTGGCTTTGGAGATGACCCAAAACAAGGCCTTTCTCAGGTGGGTGTTTTTGACTGAAGGCAAAAGGAGACCATCAGTCAGTCTTTGACTCTCTGAACTCCTCTGACTCTACAAAGAAGGTCTGCAGCCACCAGTGTCACCCCAGAGAGAGTCACTGGTGTGAGTGGACTGGGGACATGAGATATGAAGCTCTCTCTATTGTTTTTCCCAGCATGTAAATCTGTGTAACGGTGAATCCTGAAGATCAGAGAAGTGTGGGGTTGGAGTCACTGGTTGTGTGTGTTGGGGGGTGTCAGACCAGTTCCCAGAACAGCTATTAGGTATTTATAATGGAGTCTACTGAGCCTCCAGGTGACTGTAAGGTTTTTCACCAGGTTTCCGTTTTTCTTGAGAGTAGAGACATGGTGAATACGCAGATTGTTTGGCTTTGCAGTGCGTACCCAGCCTTAGGGTCCTGGCTGTGTCTAATTCCGAGTCTCATGAGCAGTCACACATTGTTTTCTTGGCCTTCTTTGTGTTGTAGGACCCCGTGACTCACCTCAGAAACCAAGCTTTGACTTTCTGGGCCCTGCAGTTGCACTCAGCTATCCTCCCTTGGCTGTAGTCACAGGGCATGCCATTCGGTTGTGCATAAAAGGGCACCTTTTAAACTCTTTCTGGGGCAACACAGCTGGAAATTCAGAATTTCTCAAACAGCCTTCTTGTCCTTCACAGGTTTCAGGATTTTACAGCTCTTTGTGAAGTAACGTAAATCTCAACTGTCTCCTTTCCCTTGCCCAGTTTTACTGCTTCTCTGAATCTGAGCCATTGGTGGTGCTTTAGACAAAACTTCTCTTTCCTTCTTTGTTCACTGTATTAGGATGGAGGATCATGCCTTGAAGGAACCTGCTTAAACGTACCCCATCTGCTTTTGTAGAGGTTGCAGTTGCATCAACCAAGTCTGACACTGTTTAGGAAGCTCATTGCTTCCAGGTGCTGAGCCACTGATGGAGACAGTCTCTCCTAAGAATATTTTAAAGATAATCCGAAGCAGGATGGTCATTTTAGATGGGCCATAATAACCATAATTTAGGCAAGATGAAACTTGCTCAGCTCTTAAATAGAAAATGAGGTTTAGCATTTCATCCAGACATGTCTCCGGTCATCAGAGTGGGGCTGTGCACTTAACTACGCGAGTCATTGATTTGGGAGCTAGACAAAGAAGAGGACAGTTTTTAGCAAAACACTAGAAAAAAACTTCAGTTTCTCAACCATACAAACTACTGGAATTCTCTTTCAGGATGAATGGATTGCATCCTTTGGCCAAGATGAATTACAGTGGGTTTTATCTATAAACGTATTCCCATAATTAAATTTCAGAAGGAGAACAAAATTCAGACGGGCAAGTGAAACCATTTCATTTTGCCTTTGTTTCATTCCTCTGACTTTAAAAAAAAATCAGTCCGTTACCAAAAGCAGCTCAAATAATGGACCTGAATAATAGTTAGTTAGTTAGTTATTATTTTATTTTATTTTATTTTGTGACAAGTAAACTATTGCTTGAGAGAAACAGAGTAGCCAGCGTCAGGAAAAGGCTGCTTCAGGATTCCTGTGGCCTTTTTGCCTTGACAATCCTTGTTTCTTGATTTGGACTCTGAGCCCCAGTTCCCATTTTGCATTCCCCGGCTGATTCCTTGCAGCAAGGCGTGGGAGATGGGTGTGATATTGCAGCTCTCCTGCTGGCTGCTCCTTCGCTCTCCTGACTGTGCTGCCTCGGAGCGCTCTGCAGAGCACAGATGCTGTCCTTGACCCTGTCACAATTTGTCCTGCCCTTTCTTACCCACAGATTGCCAAACTCTCCGACGCCTCTGGAATCACTTTGCCTACCACACCCTGTGCCTCCACACCCCTTTCAACACAATCCCACACCTCCTCCACCTCCCTGGGCTCCTTCCTCAGTTGGTGCCTTGAACTCACCTTGTTTTCCACCCCTTTCTCCATGTTATTTGCTATCTGCATGTACTATCACCACTTTGGGACACCTCTTACTTCACCTTCTCTGTCCTGACATGTGTCTTGGTCCCTATCAGCACTGAAATCCCGTCCCACTTCTGCAGATGCCACTGGAAAACAGAAGACATCCCTCTTTAGCAGGGGTGGTCCTTTTATTATTACTAGTACTAAGCCAGCTGGGCACTCCTTTTTGATAGGTGTGCTAGAGGAAGATAGAAGGTCACAGTTGCTGCCCCAAAGATTTTCCAGTTTCAGCAGAACAATCTTTTTCTTGGATCACACAGCAGATCAAAATATCCCAGATCCCAGCCTGGTCCAGATCCTTCAGCTCCCGGCTGGTGGTACCTGCCATGGCATCGCAGGAGAGCGCTTCAGTGAAGCGGTGGCATCTCAGCTCCCTCTCTGGAGCAGCCCCGTCCAGCTGATGACATGTTGTGTCATCTCTCAGCCTCAGCTTCCACACAGATACACCAAATTGCCCTATTAGGTGGGCAGCTTGTGTCAGTTAATTAGTTAAGATCTATAAAATGTTTTGAATCAGCTGCGGTGATCACAATAGCCAAAGCACCTTTCCATTATTAATTATCTTGCTGCAGGGAGGTGAAATTGTCTCGTTGCTCCATTATACAGACAGGAAAATTGAGCTGGCAGGAACTCCTCTCATGAAAAAAGAACAAATCACACAGCCAGGCTTAAATTCAGGGATTTTCCACTTACTCATCCTGAATCCAGCCTAAAGGTCCTTACTCAGCTATTACCTATCCTTCACCTGCAAATAATATTATTAATGTCAACAGGGGTTTCCCTAGCAAGGAGAGAATAAAAACAGAGGAAAGGTCAAATGTGCAAGGCCAAGGCCCCGTTTCCTTCCCAAATACAAAATGGACTGAGGCAACGGTTCATCCTACCTGACTGCGGGCGCATGGCAGGGATGATGAAGGGCTGCAGGTATTTCCAAAGCTTGGAGTTGTGCATTTGTGTGGTTTGGTGCTCACTTTCCTCTGAGACCATAGACACAAAGGAAAAGGGAACATGCCCTGAGGATGGGTCCGCACTGACTGGCCAGCTGGCTGATAACTGAGGCTAGAAAAGGTCCTGAACTTTCTTTGAGGTGCACTAATTTATGTCTATTTTTACACCTAGCTATTGCTTTTTACAAAATTTGTAGACAGCTGGTATCTTCAAGGTTCCTCTCCTTTTCCCCACCAGAAGTGAAACCAGTCAATATTGAAGAAGTTATGGGCGGTAAGACTGCATAAGAATAATTTTATTAAGAAAAATTAACAGAAAGCTTTCAAAAAAATGTGACAGAGGTAGGAGCTCTGGGGATGATACTCCAAGAATTCATAGGTGCTGAAACGCCAGCCTGATGAAGGCGACCTGCCCCATAGAAAAGATGGTATCTTCACTCAGCAACTGCAGATGGTATTTTCCTCTCCTCTCCTGAAGAAAGAACATGGGAGAAATCACAGTTATGAAGAGCCAGCTGGCAGCAAGTGAGAACCAGGGTCTCCTGTAGTGGCTGTGAAGACATACGAACTATTCAAGGACAGGACTCATAAAAACAGTCTGCCTCAGCTCAAGGGAAGTTCGCATGCCTTTGCAGTAAGTGGCATCTGAGGTTCACCTGGAACTGAGCACAGCTGGTTCAAACAAGACCCAAAATACCAGGCATGTTTAGTCCTTCAGTGGCCGGTACAAATATATTGTCAATTTACCGAGGATCTCAGGTGCTAAAAGTCTCCAGACCTTCAGAGTTTAGTACCGATAATCTGACATTAGATGGACTTCAACAGGGGAAGTATTGGTCCAAGAAAAAGGTTTGGCCCTATTTTATTGCTATCCTGCCTCAGAAATGCATTTCTGGGGAGGACAGTCGAAGTTGATGACCACCCAAGAATTAAAACAGAGGTGATTTTGGATCAAAACAAAATTAAAAATGAACGCAGCGATATTGCACCATGGATCAGAATGGGAAATGAAGCAGGAGGAGTGCAGCCAGACTGCACGTGGCAGGGGGAAGTTTAGGCACCATCCATGGAACAACCTGGTCAGAGTATGGGTCCAACAAAGCTCAACCATTAACAAGAGCTGCTATTTGACAGCCACCACCCCACCTTCCCCTCCCCTCCGCCAGGCCAGCCTTTGTGCGAACACAGACACGTCGTACCTAACTGCGAGCAATTAAAATCAAGCCCAGATCCAGACACAGAGCTGGAGTGGGGCTGGGCTGGGCTTAGGAAAAACAACGACAACAGAACAACAACAACAAAAAAGAAAGCCTAGCAGCAAAGGAGAAAATGCAGATTGTGTGGAGAAGGGCATTGGAGGGGAGGGGTGGGGTCAGCCTTCACCTTCCTTGGGGCCTGGAGCATCACACAAATTCTTGCAGAGACAGTAACCAAATCCACATGGTGCACAGGCCTTGGCAGATGAGTGTAATTTAATTGAGCGAGCCCCATACCTGAGGGGAGAGGAAACTTGTTTATTTGGAAACAAAACTTGTTTTTCTCATTTTTTTGGTTTGTTTTGTTTTAGCCTCAAGGCCCTTGGAAGTCTGTGCCAAGTCAGTGTGTACAGAGTCCTATCTTTTTTTAACCCTGCTTCTGCTGATTCAGGCGAAGAGGCAGGACAAATAAATGTTTTTCTAGGTATTAAGTCCATAAGAGACTGATAGAGAATTGTCAAATGCTAAAAAAGTATTTAATTCCCAGCTTCCTTGCTGCTTCCCCGAAGAACAACTTTGGGTCATGTTTTCTTCTCTGGGTCTGAGATAAGGAGGGGACATTTTGATCACAGTCACTGTGAAGTTAGTGAAAAAGAAAATAAAGCAGAATTATTTTCAAAAATCATTTGGTTCCAGGAGCTGCATCTTTAAAGGAAAGCAAAAACGCCATGAAAACCCCAGGTAAATCCCTCCAGAATGAGTGAGAGTACCAATGACAATCCCATAGCCTGACCTTCTGCATCGCACCCTTGCAGCAGGTTCATGAGCTGAGAAAGCAAGTTATGGGCTTGAACCAAAAATTTCTGGGGAGACAAAAGCTGAGGGAAAGAAAGGGATAGGGGTAGATGTTCCGAATTTGCAACTGCCTATTTCTAAGGAGTTGAAAGCTTCCCACCTGGAAATCCATATCCAGCTCTGCGCTTTGCAACACAGTTCAGTTTTCCAGGGATGTCTCAGTTTTGCTGCTCCTATTCAGCAGTCAGAAAGCAAAGAGTATCGTCCATACAGTGGCTACTGATATGACTTTCTACAAAGAAGCATCAAATCCCTCATGCAAAATCAGAAAGCAGCTTATTTCATGACTCCTTTTCGGAGGTGAGTACCACAAAACTGCACCAAAAAACATTCCTCTGAAATACTGAGCTTATAATGTTAGACCTGCTCACTTTTTCATGCACCCTCCTCATGACTTAGATTCATCAGCAGATGTGAAATGGAGGTAAAGAGAGGCTAAGTGGCAGGGCCAAAATCAAAGGAATCATTTGCAAGGAAGGTCTCTCTGTGGGGTTCCTTCCAGCCCATGGTCTTGCTCTGTGCTAAGGTTTCAGAAAAAACGAGAGGGAGTACTAGAAAATGTTCTTGTGCCAGAGGTGAGAAGAGCGATGCATATTTTCTCTCATTGCGCTTGTAGTTTCCAGTTTGGCAGCGTGCAAGCACAGAGGCAGAGACAGCAAAAGGTGCGATGGACATGAGAAAAATCTAAGAGTAAAAGCAATATTCCAGCCACAGAGAACCTGGACGCAGTACAAGTCCCATGTCTAGGCAAGGCAAACCCTTGCTCAATCCCTAGGGGAATGTAAGTTTTCATCTTCTCCCAGGATTCACCCTATCTCTGGATCCAGGATACTGTCAGACAGAAGACCAAAGGCCCACAATTACTGCAGCGATTTCCACTTGCTTGTGGATGCAGCAAAGGACACATTCAAGGTAACGCCAAGGGTGGCGAAATTTAATAAACAGTGCCTTTGAGCTATTCTCCATATCAAAACAGTGAGATAAAAAATTACAAATGATTAGAAACTCTGCCAAGTGGTTGCACAAACAGCGCTGAGGCAATGAACCTGAAAGTGCGTCTCTATTGGGTGAAACATGCTCTCAGCGGGGGGGACACCAGGCCCTCAAAGAAAATGTGGTAGAGTGAACTTTTAGTAGATGACAGTTCAAAAGGAAGATGAGATAGCAGGATATTTTTGGAAGAGAACTTAAATATCTGTGACACAGGTCCCAGCTAGATAGAAGCTACAGGAGCCAATGGGTTGTTCTAACGAGCCTAAATTGCATCCAGAGCAGAATGTGAGCAAAGAAAACGTTGGGATCAATGAGATGCTTCAGTCCGAGAGACGAATGGGGCTCCTTGTGTGCAAACCTTCTCATGCCCTAGCACCGTCTGAAAATGGTGTATGGGTCTACAGCCTTTAAGTCACTGTTGGGTACTATAGGTGCACGCCAAACCTCTACTCGAATTCACCTGGGCTGTCCTCCCACCTTGCCAGTAAAGGTCGGATTCGGTTGCTCACAGAGACATTCAGTGTTATTGCAGGGTATCTTGCCTCTAGGTGCTTTTCCAGAAAAAGTAAGAGTCTCTTGTAAGGAGTGTCCCATGTGGATTTGTCAGATATCTCCTGATGCATGAAGTAGTACCAGATGTCTATGTTCGGATAACTGAATCCCACCCTAAAAGCGGGATCGATATGGAAACTAAAATATCTAAATTTAGGAGGCTGTGCATAGGCGCCTTTACATAAGCCAGGTGTGTAAGGGTTCTCCTTTGAATGAAGAGGGATTTAGGGCTCTGTTGGTAATCTGCACATAGGTGTGGGGTGCTAGCTAAGATGCTCTAAGGTATGTGAGACATCTGCATGGGGCTGGCAAAGGACTTGCTGGAGACTTGTGCCCTTCTGGAGCAGCTTTTGGAAGCCAGGTAGAATATCTCACCATGTCTAAAATAGCACCACATGGCTGTGTGGGCAACTGAAGTCATTCCAGGTCAATCTTTTCAGTGACGTGCTACTTGTCACCCCTGTTGCATTGCTGTAAACACCCTACTGCCTTGCTCGTTAGACCATGTTGATTAGTCCCCCTCTAAGTGCACTGGGAGCTTGTGCACTTAGCGGACGGATAGACACCCACGTGCAGGCACCCCGATACGGGGTGGTGATCTGTGCTCTGAATCCTACTCTAAATCACTGATAGAGATTCTCTGAGTGAGGCCTTTCAATGGGATGTGCTGTGCTCTGTGGAAATGCCATTTAGATATTTCTTTCCTTTAGTGTCTTATGAAACTATCACCTGGGAGGGATCCGTAAGACTCACTAAAGTCAGGATATTGCTGCTATTGCTTCTGCTTTATCTACAAGGCTTGGTAACCTTCCAGATTTGGAAATTAGACTGATTTGATGTGATTCATTCTTAGGAAATCTATTTCTTATCACTTCCTTATCCTCCAGGGCTGAACAAGGTATGTTCAATCAGCTATTCCAGTATCTCTGATGATGTTGACGTTAAGGTGACAACTCTACAATCACTTGGAGTTTTCTTCCCTGCCCCTTCCCTCCACCTTTTTAAAGGCAGAATTTATAACAACCTTTCCCACAACTTCCTGAATTCTCATGTGCTTGGTCACGCTTATCTCCTGCCACTCCTTGGTGGACTCCGGCTGGAGTATGTAGGATCCCACTGTCCAGAAGGCAGGAGTTAGGGACAAAACTACAACGCTGTACTTAATCTCCCTGTCCTCCCAGGCTGAGACTGAAGATGAAAGGCCTGTGAAGCATGACTTTGCATCCTTAACCATCTTGGTTGTCACCGAGCATCTTATGAGCTTGGATGCTCCTGTCAAGTATGGAAGAAATGGATTGGTTGGTGTCTGGATTCCGCGGTGATGGGCACATTAGGAACCTGTAGGCTGGAAGATTAAAGAGATATTTAAAAAGCCCTGCCCGGCAAACAGAGATGCACTCACACTTTGCATTAAGGGCATGAGTTGTCCCAGATAATCAGCCGCTAATGGGCCAGAGATGGCCCTGGCTTGGCTCTTGAGTACTCCAGGGCCTGCCCACCCCAGTGCATCCAACTTAGCTAAATGGTCTGTAGCCGGTTCTTTCCCCACTTCGGACTTTGGCCGCTGCTCCAACCTCTGTTTTAATTGTTTTAAGCATCTGGACTCAGTTAACCTTTTTTTCCTTCTTTATTTGGTCAGTGCAGAAGCAAAAAAGAGCCCTGCACTCTTCTATGTGTCATTAAAGAACGGTTTCTTGTGTGGAGGGGTACACTGTTGTCATGATTTTTGAGCAGGGTCTGCCATGCAAGGGACGACAAGAAGATTAAAGCAGGAGGAATCTGCCCTGGAGACAGCTGACTTACCGCACAAGCGCCTCACGGCACTATATCGCAGGCAGCCAGCCCCAGGCCTGGCTGTGAGAGATGGTTAGCAAACATCTGCCAAAATAATTTTTAACTGAGAACAGTATTTTTTGGACACAGCTGAGTCCGCCCCCCGCTGTACCACCTCCCGAGCCTTTTTCATGGAAGCGCAGAGATTTCAGTGAAAGATCCCGCAGAAACAACATCCGTGTCAGGAGATGGATTTCAGAAAAGAAGAAAAAAAGTATTTCTGAATCATTTTTTAGATTTCTGGAGATTCATTTTACTTTTGTTCTGGGGTGATCATTTTTACACTTTTCCATGGTGTGTCAGCGGTAAAGGATTCATTAGGCAATGTGACTATCAGTATGTCATAATATAGTCATGGAAGTATTCTCTTATTTTCTTTTGTTTGCCTTTTCAAATCATCTAAGGCAAATGCTATTTAGCACCGACTGAAATACCTTATCTTCCTTTCTAGATCAAAGTGTCTCCTGTTTGTGTTGTAATTAATAAGTAATGAAACACCTTAATTATAATACAAACAGGAGATACTTTGATCTGGAAGGGAAGATAAGGTATTTCACTCACTGCTAAGTAGCAGCTGCTCATAATGATTTTGAAAAGAAAATAAAAATAGAATATTTAAACAATTTTGGGTCATTATGGCATGCCAGGAGTACCTGTCATAACATAGGAAGAGATAATATAAATATAATAAAATACTATTAAAAACCCATAAAATAACCAAAGAATTTCTTGAACTATATTTTTGGAGTGAAAATTCCCTCATCCAGGCGGTTTCAAAAGTAGTTGGTTTTGTTCTGATTCCAAGCGAAAACAGTAGAAGTTCCTGGGAAAATGGGAACGTGTGAGCATTGGTCTCTTCTCGCTCCTGTTTGGTTCCATTTCTTGCACTGGATAGAAATGATGGATAAAGACTATCTCCCCAGCTACAACTTCTTGCCCTTGAAATCCCCAGGGCCGCCACTTGCTGCACTCTGCTGGGGAAAGCTCGCCTGCCACCGGGAAGGGTGACTGCACTGCGAAGCCCATGGGCTAGCTGCTGAGCTCAGGCTAGAGAAGCCGGGACATCTGGTGCATGGTTGGGTCATTCTGTGGCTATAGCAATGAGAAGACCTCGCTGGCTGGGAGGAGAGGCTGCACCCTGCAAGGCCGTCTCTGCAGCAATGCGTGTTGGAGAAGCTTTTAAGTCGTGTCAGGGGGAGAGGTGGGACCTCTGTGCAACTTCCATCTCCTCACGGTGGCTATAGCCAGCCCTGGTTACATCCTCTTTCTTCTGAGTGCCTCATGGTTTGGTAATGATTAGCATTCACTGGTCTTACAATATAGAATTACCTTGAGGAAATTGCTCATCCATCACTTTCAGGTTTCTTCCAGAAATTCAGTCAGAAATTTGTACAGAAATAAACATTTTCCAAGAGAAAAGGAAGCAAGCCAAGCCAAGCCAAGCTAAGTCAAGCTAAGCCAAGCCTTTTTCTTTCACAAACTTTAATAGTATGACGCTAATGGGAGGCAGAATAATGCAAATGTATGCCTATAAGGAGAAAAATGTCAAGTTGGATGTGTACCATATTAAATGGTGATGAACTTAACTTTGACTGCAATTTAACTAGTTAATTTAACTTTGACTCCAATTCAACTTTAACTAAAATGTTAATGTCTTCTTTCATAGCAGACTTAATTTCTAAAAAAGAAATGCTAGAATGAGCTAAGCTTAAAAATCAGGATGGAGAGGATGTTTCCTATCACAAGAGTCCTCTACTGCTGTTCAAACACCTTTGGGATGGTCTCAGGAAAGCAGTATCCTCATACTCATGAATAGATAATACCCAGATCTGCATAAGATCTGAGACCACAATGGTGGGACCAGCAAATAGGGAACAGGCACACTTTAGCTTACTTTCTAAAATTCATCTTGATCTGTTAACATTTCTAACGTTATCTGCACGATGGACCCTTTCTGGGGGAATCGATCTCATTTTTTTTGCCACTACAGTCACCTTGAGGCAAACAGGTTCAAATGTACTGTTTAGCCTGGGTGTTGTGCTCACCTATCTCGTGAACTTACAGCTGGAGGCTTTTAACACAAATATTCCCTTGAACTTTGTACTCTGTCCCACCTCAGGCTTGCTCCTTGGCTCTGATATCAGTGATAAATAATAACCATCTATTTTTGCATACAACAGAAGTTTGATGCCCTCTACTAAGGAAGTGGTTAAAGCTGCTTTTCCACCTACTCTGGAAAGATTCCTAGTAATGAACGCTTTTCCATGAACGAATGTGTTTTCTTTTTTTTTTGGCCTGTTCCCAGGTTCTTTAAATACAACTTTTCCTAAAACATGATGTCTCTTTCTTGTTGTGTAGCTCTGTCATGCCTATCTTTATTTTCCACATGAAGCACTAAAACATATGAACCTTATCACATGTGTAATGACTGACCACCTTGGCCAACACAGCAATTGATGAATTCAGAAACTTTCTTTGGTTTCAATTTTTTCTTGAATAATTGTGAGTGTCAGGGCCATCACGTTGCACAGTACTACGCGTTGAACTGGGTCCCTCCTGAGAGAAATACATGTTCTTGTTGCCGCTAAAAGCCCAGACTCCAGAATGAGAAATTTTGATGGTCCTCCAGTTGCTTCTATTGACAAAATGACCAAGACTCAAAGAACCTCAAGTTGATTTTTTTTTAAAAAAGCATGACTTGATCTTTTTCAGAGCACTCAACACTTCCTGGCCAAGGAACTCAGTCCCCTAATGGACTCATTCAGTCTGAATTTCCTTTAAATTATGCCTCAGAAAGTGTGTAGCGCAGTGGGAAAAAATGGGCACTGAATCAGCTTCCTAAAACTGATTGGAGAAAAACATCTCAGCTTTCTCATTTCTGGGAAAATTCTGAAATTTTGAACATTTTTCAAACTAAATGGAGAAAAAAAATCAATGAGTCAATGTCTTCTGACGAGGCAGATTAAAAAAAAAATCAGAATAATGGACGTGTATAATTTTGGTGATACAGAAACATTTTGTTTCAAGAAGCGAGGACATTTGATTTTGATAAAGTCAAAACATAATATTTGACTATTTAGCTGGTTAAAATATGAAGCATGTCTACAAATACATCATTTTAACATGAATGCATGTCAAAATTATGTGGAATATATATCAAAACGAGGCTATTGAACTATTATCCAAATTAAATTATTTAATGCTTTCCAGTCAAAAAAAAGGAAGGAAGAAACCTCTCTTAAGGTTTCCTATTAAAAATTCCAACAAAACACTTGACTCTTAATAAAATGGCATTCACTGATGGCGAGATACTTTCATCAACACTTTCTAATCTAGCTTGATTTCTTTCTGCAGTTCCTTTTGCAGAAGAGATTGTTTCTTTTAACTATTTGCTGTAATGTCATTAACATTCAAGTTCTTGCAAATTCTACCTCAGACTCCTCACACAGAACATATTCCAGTCGCAGCTACTTTGCTGTAAAGACAAAATCGTGAGCTCAGCTGAAATAAAAAGTGATATCTGCCTTTGGTTTCCAAGGAGGAACTTCTTCACCTTGGTCAGCTGCGAGAAATGGGACCATATATGTGGTCAGCACAGAAATGGGAGAATATCTCCTCCCCGCCGATGCTCATTTGCACAGTCAGAAGGCTGTAGATCTGCAGCCCAAGAGAATCAGACCTGCTGATTTCATGGTGACACTGGCCAGGCAGAGACCACACGGGCTGTTATGTTCATTTAAGATGTTCTCCTGCAGGCCCAGAGTTACTCATGATCCAAGGTCATGGCAAGGGCTCTCCTCGGTGGTATTTCTGGCTGGCATCCCCAAAGTCCTTCCTACATCTCGCTGGGGTTGTGTTTCTTCATGCACCAGAAACCAGAGACATTGGCTTTCCCCTTCACCAAGTGGAGGTGAGGGTGGTGGGGCTGGCGTTGCAGGGAAAGACGAGTCATCGTCTCACATGGGCTGATGGTTGTGAATTAACCTTGCTGATGGAAAGTGTTATTAAAGCAGAATGGAGCCATTTATGAAATCAAGACACATTTCTAGCTTGCGGTCATGCATCTTGCTGCTTTGCTCCCTCTTGCTAAAGGCAGATCTTCTCCAAATGGTGGAGAATTACGAGTTATCAGACCGTGCAACCCATCTCCCTGCCAAGGTAGTGATGTTTCCCACAATCTCTTTATTGTCTGCTCAATTTGTAATCTCTCTCTAAGCCATGGGGCCTCCAGAATTTCCTATGAGAGACAATTCTGTAGCCGTCCAAACCAAAATGAACGCTGGAGACGTAGTGTGTGGGTCCAAGAGGAGAATTAGGATATTGCCCTTTGGTTTAGCCCACAAGTAAATCTTCTTGGATCTCAGGCTCCTTCCTTGCTGTTTCTTACACATAGAACAGCCAGAACTCCATGAACCAGTATTTGTGTAGATCTATCCCTTTGGCAAAGCACAATGTCCTGGCCCAGCTTAAGGACAGCTTTCAGTCTAGTTGTCTTTGTTTCTCCATTTTGACGTCTGACCTTACAAATCATTCTTCCATTTTTTTTTTCTTCTCCCTCCTCTTGTCCCTTCCCCTTTCTCTTCATGCCACCAGCATTAAATAGCTCAAGGCTGTATTTAAAGAACTGAGAAGCTGCAAAGAATCAAGTAGGATAATGGAAAGAAAGGCTCAATGGGTCCCCCGGGACTTATCATGGTTTCTCTCCAACTGTTTTACATGGAGTCGAAAGTTCAACCTCACATTTTCTGGAAAGGAAAAAAAAAAAAAGTAGAGAAAGAAAGAGGACAAGTCGTGATGTGGGAATCTTTGGACTGTGATGAAGATGGAAGGCGCCACTCGAAAAAGCGGAGCTCTTCCAATGAGAAACAGATGTCCTACATGTTCCTAAACACATTCAGTCCGTTTTCAATTACACCAGAATTAGAGCAGTAATGAGAAACAAAACAGGGTTGTTGGTTGGGTTTTTTTCCCTCTCTCTCTCTATTCTGTCTTCTTTCCTTTCTGCCCCAGATGGATCGGTAGCATATCTCCAGATGACATCTCAGATTGCTTCCTAAAACAATGCTAATCATCTAATACTTCTAGCCTGACACTAATCTTTTCTTTCCTCGGTCTTATTTTCTTCAGACGACTGGATGTGGGACCAGTTCTACAATCTAAGGAGTTCGTTAGGCTTGATGAGAAAGGCTCGTTCTGCTCATTTTCTGCTTGTTAGAAGCTCATTGATAACGACACTTTTATGTTTTTTGGGGTTTTTTTGTTGTTTTTTTCCAAACCAAGATTTGACCAAACGTCTTTTCTGAGCTGTGGGATTCCTCATTAGGGCAAGAAAGAGGGAGAGATTTCTCTCAGAAGATTGCATGTTAGAAACAGAAAGTATCCTGAACTGCTGGTTTTCTTCTATTTTCTTTTTCCCAAAGCAATTAGGGATTTTTTTCAGTACGTTCTTGGTTGCTTAAAGACAAGTTCACACCAAAGCAAACTAAAGAAAACCCAAACCAACCCCCTCTCTCCAAACTCCCTCCAGCTCTTTTGGCAAATCTGGCTTTTAAGCCTTTCCCCCAGACGCAGGTTGTTTTATAGTAGGCTAATCATTAGAAAAGAGTCAGACCTAGCAAGTGCGGTTCTGGTTCGAGCAAGGAACCCTGCAGGAGTCAGACTCTGGCAATCTGCTGCCAGCCCAGCCCATGAAGATTACAGGCCTAAAGCTCATGTCATTTAAGGACACATGAATTAAACACGAAGTGATCTGAAGGATCCTGTTCCTCCTAGTGGAGAGATCCTCCATTGGGCTGTCCTGCGAGGACTCGCAGCAGAAAGGCTGAGAGCTCCAGAGCCACAGAACACTCGTGGTTAGCGCGCTGCTTTCTAGGTGAGCCCGGGGAAACAGAGGAGAAACTTTGTGCTAATGCTAAGGGGAAGGAGGGCTTGCTGTGCGAAGCTGTCAGTCACGCCTGGAGCAAGGCCCGTGCTCGTGTGTGCAAACAGGTAGCTGAGAAACACCAAGTGAAAAATGATTGACTCCTTAAGGACGCGTGCCAACATCACCGGATTCTTTCCAGAGTCTAACCAATTTGTGCTGAAGCATTTCCCCCGGTGAAGCACCATGAAAGCCTACTTCTCTCCCCATTTTCGTGACACTTGAAGACACTGCACAGCTTTAAGACCTCTGCTTTCAGAGCTGGTTGTGGCTGATCTGCCTGTTCAGTATTTGATGGGGGAGAAAAGACAGACCCTGTGGCCATGTAGACTTCATATTCTGCAGGAAACCAGGTGATAATAAATTAATTAAAAATAAACAACTTCTGCAGGGGTGGGGACAGTGCTGGCAGAGCTCTTGCTACAGGTGGGAAAGGACTGAGCATCGCTGCAGCCCTGTCTAGCCTCTGGCTGACCGAGCTGGCTCTTCCCAAACCTCATAGCCCCATCACTGGTGAGCAATACCTGGGCAAGCAGTCAGGCACGTGGAAGGAAACGCTGTGGGTTGGAGGCCAGGCATGCCAGAGCCCCTCACTCGCTTCCCTGGTGTGCACAGGCAGAGCCCAAAACAGATGCAGAGGAGCTGCCTCAAGGCCCCAGGGCAAGGGGGAAACCAGAGGGTCCCACGCAAGGTGGGGAGCCCATGCCGCTCTCCCAGATCACTCCTGCACTGGGGAAATGTGCATACAGAGGGATGTGCCTGCGGTGGATGTGCAAGGGGTGCAGAGGTGGGAACAGAGTGCACTGCCAAAGCGTGAGGCAGAGCCATTGAACTGATTTCCCCTCAATGGGGTGTTGCAAGGCAGCGATGGGCGCCACAGCTGGGTACCTGAAACCTGGGAAGGGATGGGGCTTTTCTGCAAAAAGCCATGGGTAAGTGATGCTTTCCCTGCGGAAGGCCCCTGGAAGGGGATGGCAGAGCAGGACTCCGCTTTCCAGACCAAGCCAGGACCCCTTCCATTTCCAGAGCGCTGGTGTCCTCCTCTCCAGACCCCTGGGCTGGGTAGGGTTATCACAGACCATGTCTAACCCTGCTACCTTCCATGTGCCATAACACTATCACCCTCTTTTTCATGCCTACCTGATCTGCGTGGCTGCATCCGTTTCCCTTTCCTGTGGTCCCCAGCCATGAACTGAGGACAGTCACCTTCTAAAAGCCTCCTCCCACTCCGCCTTCCCCTCCCCACAAAGGAAACACCCCCTTGCACACGTCTGGCATTCACAAGTCCAGCACTCATTTGTCAGGAGCCTAGTCGTTTTTTTCTTTCCCTTCCCCTCCTTACAAAGTTAATTTACAGGAACCCACAGTCTCCGCATGGATATTGTTCCTCTCTTTTTGTAACCTCCTTTATTTCCCTGGAGATTTTTCCATGAGAAAGAACAATAAAATCAAATAAATTGATTCCTTGCTCTTTCCTTTCCTTTCCTTTCCTTTCCTTTCCTTTCCTTTCCTTTCCTTTCCTTTCCTCTTTTCTTTTCTTTTCTTTTCTTTTCTTTTCTTTTCTTTTCTTTTCTTTTCTTTTCTTTTCTTTTCTTTTCTTTTCTTCTCTTCTCTTCTCTTNTTCTTTTCTTTTCTTTTCTTTTCTTTTCTTTTCTTTTCTTTTCTTTTCTTTTCTTTTCTTCTCTTCTCTTCTCTTCTCTTCTCTTCTCTTCTCTTTTCTTCTCTGTGTATTTTAATTAAGAAAACAAAATGAAACAATAGAAACACCCCATCAACAGCTAAATCTTGCTGGGATGTGCTGGACACGATGTGCCTTATGGAAAGATGCCCCCTTGAATGGTGAGACAGGAGACCCTCTGGGGAGGCCACTTCCATGAACTGCAGCCTGCGACATCCGAGTTTGCCCCTTGCAGTGCAGACTGACTAGCTCAGGCCCAGATCTATCCTGATGATATGAGCCTGAGGCTGCTGTGCTTTTGCTAAGGTGCTCAGAAGGGTTTATTACCTCTGGGCTGAGGCAGCTGGACATCCTCCAGCCTTCAGCTGGCCCTGATCCAGGCGGCTCCTGTGTCTCCGAACCGCAATTCCCAGCTCTTCCAGATCTGGGTTTAACAGGGACAGGATTAACACAGACCCAGGCCATACCCTGACCTGCTTTATCGCTTCTGAAGCAGCTCCGCAACAGTGCTGATCCAC
>VZTV01018291.1:0-28341 GCA_013400875.1 Anhinga rufa | reverse complement strand
TGATCAACACTGCACGTCCAGAGCCATCCATCCCAGAGCGTTCCAGCTTGGCATTCTCACCCCAGTCTGTCCAGTACATATACCTGGGGAAAAGCCAGCAAGTATTATGAAAACAGAGGTCAGAAGTCCTGTTCTAACCCCTAGAGAGCCTCTTGACAACACTAACCCCATCTCATGGTATAAAGCTATTGCCCGAGGGCTGTCCAGGTTCTGCCAGACCAAGACTTTCCTCATGGAGCCATCGAGGTTGCCGACTTCAATCCGATTTGTTCCTGTATCTGTCCAATATATCTTCCTGCCAATAGCATCCACAGCCAGCCCATCTGTAGTCAACAGACCTGAGAAAACAAAAAGGTGTATTGGTCACCACTCATCCTCCCAGCTTGGTCAGGAACTTCTGGTATTCCCCTTGCGCACCTCATCAGGCAGTTGCTCCAGGCTTTGCTTGCCCTTCCACCAAAAATTTAAAGATTATTCTGCCAGGGTATCAGAGAATCATTCTTTTCATTCTGCATGGAGGCGAGAGGCTCCCAGGCCAAAATCTTTCCTACCTGTAGTGATAATGTCCTCAAATTGTGAGCCATCAAGGGCAGCCCGGCTGATTTTCCGCAGTGTGCTGTCTGACCAGTAAACCTTTCCTGGGTGGAAGAAGAAAGAGAAACTTTAAAAAAAGCCCACAACCAAACCAAACCAAACCAAACCCCAACAACCCAATGGCAAAATCCTTAAAAAACAGATCCAGGTCTCTGACTACCAGCTACACCATTCAAAACAGATCTGACTGCTCAGGAATAACAGCAGCACAAGACTATTAAGCTGGAGTGATAAAACAGTACAAATGATCTTGTTCCAATCCTCCCCAAAATATGTAGGAGCACTGGCGCTCTGACCTTTACACAATGCCAGAGAACACATAACGCATTATCAGCTAGTAGTACAGAGTCCCACATCTGATGGGAAAGGAATATTTGCAGCACATACTAGGAAAAGAAACTACCCAAATTCACAACCTAGAGCAAGTTCTGTGCCTGGGTCTTTACTCAGACTTTTAGATATGAAGTCACTTGTTGCCTTTCAAACAGACAGTCGGATACACTACGACGTTCAGACCTTCATGAGGATCCACTCCAATTGCAATGGTGTTCTTCATGGTGACATTGACTGAGACGACAACATCTGCAAAGTAGGGAATATCCAGAGAGACCATCCGGATGTCAGTCCTTCTAGCAAAGATCAGAAAGCTGGTCATTCCTGCAGAGAGTTGACAATGAACAGATATCAGCAAGGAACAACACTTGTTTACATCCAAGTTGAAAAGGAATGCACTCATAGGTGAGTTACTTCTGCTAATGTGTGTGGGAAACGGGAATTAGGAGCCAGTTTTTTCCTGCTAAGGAGAAAAAATGGATGTACCATGGTCTGAAGCTGAGTGCCTTCCACAATCCTCAAAAAGAGGGTCCATGGGAGGAGTGTGTACAGACCTATTAAAGAATATAGCACCTTGTAGTTAAAAAAGAATACACCTCAAGATTAGGGCAAAAGTACAGGGAAAAATGTGACATCTGGTTTAGTTGCCCAACATAACCTCAAGAAAAATTTCTTCTGTATCAATCGAGTTATCAGTAAGTTTCCTCACAGTAATTCCCACTCAAATTGAAGGTACAGGCATCAAACGGGATTTTCAAGGGGTAAAGCAGATAAGCACATAAAAGTGAATTTTGTTCTCTAACAAGGTAGGAGCAAAATGTAGCTCAGATACGAAGCTGCAATGAGGATCCTCCAGAGAGGACTCACCAGGGGAACAGGTCTTGCCATCAGATTGCAGGTTGATCCCAGTAGGGCAGGTACAGCTATAACCTTTTGGAAGAGGTGCCAAAAGGCACAGGTGACTGCAGCCTCCATTGCTAACTTCACATGCTGTATGTACTATAGGAAAGAGGATGAGAAATCCGTAAGCCAGTAGCACAGGCACAAAAAAGGGGTGCAACAGCTGTAGAAATGCATTCTAGAATGCCCTTAAATACCAAGCTGAGAGTTATTCTCATGCTTTCATATTCCACCCAGAGACTTAAGGCATCAAGGGCTGACAGATAGGTCAGCTCCTTGCCGGAGAGCTGTGCCACGTACCAGAGCCTGAGCAAGCTCTCAGCTCAGTGTGGCTTGGGGCGAGCTCTGTACCTGGTGGCCTGTGCCGGTGGAAAACATGAATATCCATAAGATTCTCCAGATTGTCCTGCAGCGTTTCCCGAGCCTGCCCAGTCCTTCTATCTGCGCTCTGGATGCTTTTGGCCTGCCAGTCTGTCCAGTAGATTCTCTCGCCATAAAGAGTAAGTCCAAAGGGGTGAGGCAGATTGCTCCCAATCAGCACCTGGTCAGATTACCCCCAGCCCCCCCAAAAAACATTACTAAGAAGTCACTAAGGGAAAGAGGCTTCCCTTGCCCCCTCTCAACACCATAATGTACAGTCACAGCAAAAGGAGAGTGGTGGGGCAATGTTAGCCCTCAAAAGGAGGTTCCCTCACACACAGTTTGCAACTGAAAGGGAGCTCTTCTCTCCCAGTGAAAGCAGCTTGAATTGGAGATTTCACTTTCAGCTGGAAAGAGAGGCAGGGGCCATCAGCACTCTGTGCTCTAGGACTTACACCTCAGGTTCCCAGACTCCCTCCTCAAAGACGGCTTCCTTACCTTCCTGTTGCTTCCATCCAGACTGGCATACTCGATGGTCTTCATGCCTGCGTCCGCCCAGTACAAGCGCTGTGACTCGTAGTCAATGGCCAAGCCGTTAGGCCACGTCAGGTTGGAGGAAATGATCACCAAGCGGTTTGAGGCATCCATACCAGCACGTTCAATTTTTGGGCTGGCTCCCCAGTCAGTCCAGTACATGAACCTGAACACAAGCCCAGACAGAAGTGAATGCCCACAGTCCTTCACTGTCACTACGGCCAGGCACTGTTACAGAGAAGCAAGAGAGCCTGGTGCCTTCAGGCCCTAGCAGGAAGCAGCATTAGACTAATATTGTACTCATGTCCACCCTTGCATTCTTGTAATGTACCTAAGATCATACTCAAATTTATATACCTTCTACTGCCCGTGTGCTAGCCTAATTACAACATGAAGGAAAAAGTTCAAGATAATAGTTCACGGTCTAAAAATTAACCAATTATCTACCAGTGTCCACCACTGGCCCTTTACACTCTTGCTGCATTGGTCTTCCAGTAATCCACTCAAGGGAAGAATAGCACACTTCTATTCAAGACCTTCAATGCTTCTAAAGCAATGGCTGAGAAGCTTCTTCCTAGCCACCCTATCCCCAGCTCCACAAGGTCTTATGATTCAGAAGCAAAATCTGTTATTGAAACCATTTGTTTCTGTTACTCTACTCAGGTTTGCTTTCCATAGCACAGTTGATCCCTCAATACTCTGATGCAGTGCTTTGAAGCCAAGAGGCCACTAATGTAACAGCTTGCTTGAGAGCAGCAGTAATTTACCTGAGGAGATCCTTCTGACTGAACCCTGGTTTGATAAGCAGAGAGCTTGAACATAAACTATACATAGATATCAAATAAAGAAATAGAAGAGATCTAGTTGGCCTCATTCTCAATATTTTTTGTAGATCTTTAGTTATTGTGTCCCCAGGATAAACAAATGAAAACACCAGCCAGCTCCTGCAAGCTCTACAGCACAACAGGCAATTATCCCTGCTTATCTTGTCCCACTAGCATCCAAAATCAGGTCTCTAATTTCACTGTTTGGCAGGATGTAGAACAATGGCACCAGAGAGAAAGACAATTCCACAAAACTAAAGAATCTGAACACCTGTAGACATGCAAGAATTGCCATGCCATCTCAGAAGAAAGAATCTCTCACCCTCCAACAGGGTCCACCACGATATCTCTAGGTCTGTCCAGGTTCTCCCAGATTAGAACAGTTCTCATGGTCCCATCTGTGTTGGAGACCTCTATCCGATCTGTTCCTATAAAAGTCAAGAGAGAGAATGAGAGAGATAGCAAAGACCTCTGGAATCACAAGAGCTAAGGCAAAAAACAGCCATTCAGCAATGCATTCTTCCCCTCCATCCATCTCTATTCCTAGCTGGAAGATAGGTAAGAAACGTGGCTCAATGTGTCACCTTCCATTAGATCTCTCAAGTCACCTCTGTAGCTGTCACTGGTGCCGAGTCCTGTATGAATGCAAACCAGCTCTTTCTTAAGCCCCCAAGGTATCTCTGTAGGCATGAGACAACAACTAGAAAAGAATCACCTTCCTTACATCTCTCTGAACTATGACTCTCCAGCACCAGACCTGCTGCACCCCGAGACACAATGCTGGAAGATATGTAAGCACACACAATCACAAGGTCTGCAGCAAGACAACAGTGGTGCTTGACTTCTACTATAAGCCCTTCTACAGAATTAGTACTGGGGATACCACAAAGAGAATTAAACTAAGGATTCCACCTCAACTCCCACTTTGTTAGAAGCACACGAGATTTAACTCCATTTTTCCTAGACAGAAAAGACAAATTTGGAATGAGACAGATAGAACTCCCCAGCTATTTTTCACTTTTCACGACTAATAAGGAAGACAGAAGCCTAGGTAAAGCAGAAGATCCCAGTACCTGCATCAGTCCAGTAGAGCTTGTTGGTGACCCAGTCAATTGCCAGTCCAGCTGGACTTTCCAGGCTGGTGTCCACCACAACCTAAATAAAAACAAAAAGAAAAAATCCTTAGTGACATTAGGCCTTAGGGAGAAAGCACCTGCTCAATGCACTACCCATTCACAAACAACGTTAGCTTTCAAGCAGAGCAACGCCATGCGAGAGAGAGCGCGAGCATTAAGGACTTAGAAGTTCAAATAAGTCTTACATTTTGAGAAACATCTACTTTTCATGTCTGTTCAAACTGCAACTCCAAACTTTGAATTCTGTTTCCCTCATTTATGGCAACATTAACCTAAGGTCATGTGCAAAAAGCATTCCCAAAGAGCGTGGCTCTTGTTCCAAATGTAGTGCATAATAGAGGATTTAATACTTCCTGCTTTCAGATTTTAGGGCTACAACAAAGTAATTGACCACAGCTTATAAATCAACGTGCTTTGTGTCCCAATTCAAGGTTTTTCCACAGAAGCAGGAATGCACACCAAATTTGTGTATGAAGTGTTAAGTGATGTCAGGGCTCTTCTGAGCCAGAACTAGGCAAACTAATGAACAACAAATCCAGCATAAACTGTAGCTCCTTAGAAGACCAGTGTATCCCAGTGGCTTCAGATCTGATGCTCAGGGAGTCTCCTGGCTAGGTGGCCTCCACACGTAGTTAACACTGTACCTCCTGGCTCGATCCATCCCATTTTGCTCGGCTGATTGAGTCGGTGCTAACATCTGTCCAGTAGACATAGTCATCCTTTGAGTCCCAGTCTAGAGCCACAGCGCTGCGAACATCAGCAAGGGGGATGACATCATCTGACAGGTCATCTGTGTCAAAGCTGATCCGACGGATGTCCATCCTTCGGGCAAAAAGCAGGAACTTGTCAAGACCTGATCAAAGGTCGAAAGGTCTTCTTTTAATTTCTCTAAGTTCAACAACACAGTGATAGACACAGACAATTCCCTGCTATATCCAACCATAACCATTTACATCATCTCTCACTGGCAGGTCACAGCCCCAGATTTTATTGATAGCAAAATATCACTTGGGGGTGGGCAGGGGGGGGAACAGAGTAGTAAGGAGCTGTCTCCTGGGTGTAACCTATGCTGAGGGAACAAAGTCAACAGCATATACCTCCCTCCAAATCAAACAGCTATGCCATCTCTTGAGAATCTAGGAGGCAGTTGGCCTAATTCTTCCACATGGTTGCAAACCAAGAGAAACTGTGGCAATCAAGACTGAAGTTTTTGTTCATCACTGACACAGCTCCTATGGGAGCTTTAGGGAAACAATCAGCTGTGAGAGGTAGCATGGTACCAACAGCAGCCCTGAAATAAGGAGCCAAAGATGGGGCTTCTCTGTCTCCCCACCCATCAAGCCTAGTTAGGGCAATGGGAATGCAGAACAGGGGAATGCATCAAAAAGGTGAAGCATCCTCTGGCGGGGCCCTTAATACTACTCAGTCTATCCAGCTGCACCTCCTTGGAAGCAACTGGTGCTGCTTACTCCCATTGCCAACCCTCTGCCACCCGCTGAACGTCTGAGCATGCAGGCTGTGGTCCCACCTCACTTACTCTGGGCGCAGGCATGGCTGCTGGTCTTGCGGAAGCCCGTGGGGCAGGCGCAGGTGTAATCCTTGCTGCTCGGCAGGCAGAGGTGAGTACAGCCCCCGTTGTTGGCCCCGCAACGGTTTCTCCCTGCTCAAGTAGCCAAAGACAAAAACAACCACACATAAAGCAAAGAGTAAAGAAAAGAGGAAAAACACCAGTCAAAGTGTCAAGACCCACACGGATAATATAACTTCTCTGCCCAGAAGTTAACTGAGAATAAGGAAACGTATCAACTAAAGCACTAACTCCATTTGTAGGGCTCAATTTTAAAATACAGTATTTAACTCAATCCACTTCTAGAGCACATTATGGCAATCGAAGAGGAATAAGGGAGGTGTCAGTCATTACTAGTGCCCGTTTATGATTTTTTTTTAGTCATTACTAGTGCCCATTTATGATTTTATGCCACAAGTATTTCTTACTGGAAAGCCTCCGCTCCCAGGGGTCAGCAGGGGGAGCTGTGGTAACACCTAACACCAGTTACCGGGGCTGGGGGACCTCAACTGAACTCTCAGATGGAGCAAGTTGTGCGGCAGCTCTGAGCAGAGGTGCTGGATGTGTCGATATGCTGGGTTCAAGCCTGCCATCTCCCTGCTTTACAGGGTGGTGGGTGGCAGCAGGTCTTCCAGTGGCTCAAATGGGTCTCTACCCTCTCTGCAGTTACCTGCTGGCTGGCGCTGAGGATGCAGCGTGTGGATGTCCATAGGGAAGTGGAGTTTGTTGCGGATTATCTCCTGGTTCTTGCCCGTGAATTTGTTGGCACTGTTGATGCTCTTGGTGTGCCAGTCGGTCCAGTACAAACTGTCCTCAAACACGGTGATAGCAAACGGGTGCGGGAGGCCTAGAATAGATGTTCAACACAGGGATATAAACAGATCTAATAGGACTCAGGCTAGCAGGGCGACAGGGGAAAGCTCTTTCCACTGCCCCTTAGGCCTTGCCACAGTCAACCCACTCAAATCCACCTTACACTAATATAACAATTTGTCTCTGCTGTCCACCAAAGACTGGGTAGCAAACCTCATCCCTCAGTGGTGGCAGAATTCATCCCACAGTGAAAGAACAGGAGACAAGCATAGAAGCAGAAACCACTGGCTCTAAAACTCAAGAGTAGTACTGTGCTACTCTGGTCTTCTTTACTGCAGAGAGCACTCCCCGTACGTAGTCCTGTTACTTACCTTGGCTAATAACAGCCTTCCTATTCCGCCCATCGAGGTCAGCCCTCTCAATGACATGATGTTTGGCATCCACCCAGTACATTCGATGTCCTGCATAGTCAATGGTCAGTCCATTGGGCCAGAATAGGTGTGTATCCGCAATGATGCGCCGATTAGAGCCATCCATGTTGGAATACTCAATGCGTGGAGTGTTGCCCCAGTCAGTCCAGTAGATAGTGCTGGAAAAGGCAGGGAGAGACAGGCTAGGAAACTCATGTCCCACATACTACACCCAGCGTCGCTCCCTTTCAGGGCAAAACAGTACCAGTCCTGTGACCCTGAGCATGAGACTGGGACACAGCCATGGGAGAAGTGACAGCCAACAAGGTAACATCCAGCACTTTCAGGCTGTTGAAACCTGAAGGGCTCAGAATAGGATTAAGGCTCTGAAAGCCCCCAACATTGCCAGTTTCCCCAAACTGGCAGTACCAAATGAAAGGTTTGAGCCCAGAGGCAGCCTTTGTGACCAAGGATAGGGTTTTCAATGTTCACCTGGAAGCACTTGCATGGAGGGCTTGCTGGGGTCCTAAGTTTTCACTCACCCCTCCATAGGATGTAGGGCAATTGCTCGGGGCTTCTCCAGGTTCTGCCACAAAAGCACTTTCCTGTGAGTGCCATCCAAGTTTGCTACTTCAATTCGAGATGTCCCAGAGTCTGTCCAGTATAACTTGTCATGGATCCAGTCAATAGCAAGTCCACCTATCTCCAGGGGAGAATTAGGCACAGAATGAAACCAGGAGCAGGATCTGCTCAGAAAAATAGTTCCCTTTCCCTCTCAGCCTCAGAAGATGCCCAGTCCAGTCCTCCTGTCTCTTCCCCCGTCAGCCAAGATTAACTCCAGGGGGATACTGATCTCACACCCATTCCATCCAACCCATCCCCTTGCTCAGGGAGATGCGCTCCATTTTGAATGCTGGGTACCCACTTTTCTCTGCTCACCCACCCCTATCGTCACACCATGGTCAGTCCGCAGGCTTTTGCCTTTTTTGTGGTGACGCACCTGGGCTCTCCAGCCCTGTGGAAACCACCTCTTCCACATTGCTGCCATTCAGATTGGCCCTCATGATGCGATCCAGAGTGACATCAGACCAAAACACCAGCTCCTTGCTGTGGTGGAAGTCAAGGGCAATGGCATTTTCCAGGTTGTTCAGGAGCAGTGTATACTCTGAGCGATGAGGCAACACTTGTCGAATATCAATTCGATTGGCAAAGAGCAGCACTGGCTCCGGCCCTGAGAATATATGGGAAGAGAGCATTAGAGTACTTTGACAGAGTGTGGCCTACCATTCCCTCTGCACCAAGTCCCAGAACGTAGTTTTGCAGTACTGATATAGCAAGAAATCAACTCCTAAGTGCAAAACACTTGAGAGCTGTTTTCACATCCTTAGTACACAGGCCTAACTCAAAGATGAGCAGTTTTAAACCTTTTGGCAAACATTCACTCAGCAAGAAGTGAGGATTCCAGTTCCCACCTAAGCCCACCTCACCTCAGCCTCTGAAAGCATACCACAAGGCAGCCACTTGGCAGCTGCACTATAGCTTCCTTTTCCTATATCCATCTCCTAGCCGTACAAACACACATGCTTTACCATGTATTCTACCACAGACAAGACACAGCTAAAATCTGCCTCAGCCAGATATAAACTCAGCAGGTACTGCAGAGAAAGAGAGACAAGCGAAAGAGACAAGCAAAAGAGAGACAAACAGTATCAACATCCTTTATTGATTTCATTAGGGGAATTCCTAATGTCATCTTAATTCTTTAAATTAGAGGAACTGAGGAATAAAGTTAAACAAGTGTATAGATGGGCTTAAAAAACAGCAGATGTCCATACAGCAGCCACTCACAGCATTCAGGACTGGTGACCAGCATCAAGGGTCAAACCACAAGGTGTGATACAACCTCACTCACTGGAAAGGTTAAGACACTTCCTGAACAGAGGCAGAGGCAGGAGGTTGTTTGTGTCCCAGTGTCTGGGTCACCAGGAATGACCAAGTTACTAGGAAAACAAGGCAGGGGCTGTCCTGCTGCTGGCAGGGAATGGAAGCAGTGAAGTATCTCTCTGTGGTCAAAATCACACAAAATTTTCACAGGCATTCAGCAACAACCTGAGCATATCTAATACAAATCCAGGTACTTCCTTTTCCTCACATGTTGCCTTAGTGAACAGCATAATGCTACCAATGAAGCATTAGAGACAAAATTATGAGAACTGGACCAACACACACACCCCAGAATAAGGTTGAACTCCTCTTTACCTAGAGCTTTGCAGCTACGTTTGTCGGGTCGCAGCTCGTAGCCTTGCTCACACCAGCACTGGAAGCCCCCTTCGCTGTTGGTACAGCCTTGGCTGCAGTAACCTTCCTCAGCACATTCATTCACATCTGCATGTTACAGACAAAGGGAGAAAGTTACCGTTAGATCATCAACAAGCCAGGTGATCTCACCAATAGGTTGCTTCTGCTTTCATGCTCTGATTCGCACCCTATCGTAGCCATCAACTTCAAGCACATCAAAGCAGCAGGGAGGAGGCTACTGCTCCAAAAACCCACCTTGGCATGATCGGCCATCTTCCAGGAGCCTGTAACCTGTGTGGCAGGTGCACTGCACCATCCCTCGTACCATCTGGCACTTCTGAGCACAGCCACCATTGTTAACATTGCAGTTCTCTTCCCCTGTTCGTGGACCTGCAAAAGGAATACGTGAAGATAACTGAGCTGAAATCACAAGGCAGCTGCTTGTGTCCTCAGCTGTTAGGCAGCAGTCACCCTTCAGAACAGGCTGGGCAAGAGGGGGAGGACACAGGCTGTGCTGGAAGCTGCCTCTTCGCAGTCAGAACCCTCCCCTGCAGGCCACAACCAAAGGGGACAACAGAGCTCAGAATAATATGCTTTTAGGATTCACTATCTCTGCAGGCAAACTTTGATACCTGAGATCATAATCTTCTCCTCATTATTCCTTGTCTACAGTATTTAATTGGCAAAACCACCAAGGTAATTTTCCTCAGTCTTCAATGCTCTCCCATTATCACTGGGAAAGCCCAGGCTTTCTTCCTTACACACATCCTTCAGCAACACCAAGATAAACTCCCACATATCACAGTGCCTCCATTTATGTTTAAGACTGAACTTGGNGGAACAACAGTCATGGTGAAGAAAAGGATACAAAACATTTTCTAAGATTTGTTTTCCTAAGATTTTCTAAGATTTGTAAACTTTACATATGAGCACAAATCCATGACTTCCTCTTTTCTTGAATTCAGCTCATCTTGCACCCCTTACTGCTCCACATATCTTTATGCTGATTTAGACGCCTGTGAACTCTCTTCCAGACTAGGTCCCATGTTGCTTCATTGGGAAGTTCAGCTATTCAGTTTCTCTCAGAATGACTGGAAGGTCCTGGCTTAGTTCCCTTTCGTTCCAGATTCCACAACCCTACTCAGCATGTGCAAGAGAGGAGTCAGTTCCTCACTTTAATCATCTGATATGTCATCCCAGCATGGCTATGGATCTTAAACCCGCCTAGAAATGAGCGTCTTGTTCAGCCCTAACTGCACTGTGATGGACTTGGAATGAGATTTACATGCATCCTTGAAATCTGAGCTCAGGCAACAGGATTTCACACATGAGCTACACGCTTCAACTTCTGCTGTTGGCAGGGAGACTCTACAGAATTCTTGTAAGTAAAGTAATACTGTTTGTAGGGACTTTGCCAATCTGATTGTTTCTTCAGCAATAACTGCACTGGCTTGTTGCCTCTTACTTCTTGTGCCTCTTAAGCTGACTTGGTTAGTGGTTTCCAAATCATCGCCCTCTGATAATCCTAGGAGGACAACGGGACAATACAGTTATCGGCAAAGAAACAATTAGATTGGCAGGCTGCCTGTAAGCAGCATGGAAAAGGGTAGTTGCAAGATTAACAACAAGTACAAATAGGAGCTAACAGACACACCAACTGGGAACATAAAACCAAATCACATGCAGATTCACTTTTCAGAGCACGGGAATGCTTTATGTGAAAGATTCTGAAACTTGGACTGCATTTGTCGTATTGAACATAAAGATCCTTACATCAGCTGATCTCCTAGTATTCTAGGAATCTTCTCTCCATGGCCAATAAAAATATAATTCTGCTCTAAATCCAAGAGGTGACACGGGATTTTAACTCTTGCTACGGACACTATTTCGCTTACATGAGCCAGTACACGTTCTGCTTGGAAGCCCTGAGTTAATTTTTACCTGCCGACTCACTACACACCTAATGCAGAACCGCACAACTAACCTTACAGTAACAACAGCTGTACTCAACCACCTTGGGTTTGGTTTGAGGCGGAGAGGTTGAATTTCAGTGGCTCTGGAAGCTTGACTTGGCCTCTGGGTAGCAACTGTTCTTTCAATACCTCTAAATACCTTTGTTATCATCAGGATGAGAAAACAGGGTTACTGGCTTGTCTTTAAGTATAGTTGCTTTTTCTAGGATCACCACCATCTCCTGCACACTGGTGCCCATGACAGCTGACCAATCTAGAGCAGCTGCTCTCAAATGGCTATGCAGTGTGCCTCTCCAGCTCCTCTAAGCTCAGCTGTCCTTGTAGAACACCCACTCTCCCCTCCTCAACAGGTCCAAGCAAGAGGTATAGTCTCACAAATCCCTTTTGTCACCCCTTAACCCACTGTTTAAAATATACTGATCCAGAAGTGTCAGTATGCAACAGCTGGGCTCCACTCACTGGGATGAATTCATGGACCAGGACACATTATTCCTCAACAAGGCCTACAGACCACCTGAAGGATTTATGGAAAACCGAAGATTCTAGACATTCCTTGAAACCTACCATAACACTAGGGTCTGTTGAAACCCCCCTCTTCTCCATAACCACCCTTATCTAAAAGAATGGCTATATGCGAAATGATTACTAGAGAGACTCCTGAGCAGATATCTAAGGGGAAAACTGACACCCTTAACCTCTAAAACAAAGGCTTTATCCTTCACTTCCACAAAATGCTCTTTTTGATTCCACTGCCTGCTAGAATTGCGTGACAGTTTCACAAGGCAACATGAAAGCTATCCAGAACTATTTAGAAGGCATGAGTTAGACATAGCCCATTTGACACAAGTAGCAACTTTGAACACTATTAACATTTCCAGGTCCTAATGGAATCATCTCAGAGTTCTGTGGTAATCCGTAGTGTAGAGACAGGATAGGAAGATACAGGATCCGATATTTGACCAGGAAACACCATCACTTAAGTTCATTTAAGCATACAGACCTGCACCTGTTTGCAAGCGTGTAAGATAGCCTATAGATCCCATTACTTTGGAAAGGACAGAAACTCTAGGCTGAACTCAGTGAAGCAGTCCAAAAGAGACTTCACTACTTGCTACCTCCAGGATGGAAACATTAGCTATAAGCAGCAAGGCAACAGGCCAACCTGTGTTCTCACAGTTCTCCTCATCGCTGTTGTCAGAGCAATCATCTTCCCCATCACAACGCCAGGACAGACGGACACAGCGCCCGGATTTGCAGCGGAACTGGTCAGCTGTGCACATAGATGTAGCTGAGGGACGAAAAAAAGAACATTAGATGAGCAAGAAGGATCAGAAGAGACCCAATTCCAAAGCTAACAGTCCCAAACACTCTTGCATCTGCAGAAGCTGAATGCTTCCACCAGTTCCCAGCACTCACTGCAGTTCCTCTCATCTGACTGGTCATCACAGTCGAAGTCTCCATCACACCTCCAGCCAGCATTAATGCACAAGCCACTGTTGCACATGAACTCTCCAGAGCGACAAGGCTGGTGAGATGCTGCAGAGGTGGTAAAGAATATAAAGAGCAAACTCAGACCAGTGTAACATTCCCAAAGCCCCTCAGCACCACCTTTACACTCCACTGCTGCAGAACTTGGTCTTGAATAGACTCCTCCTGAAAACTGCTTTAATTCCTTACACAGAGTGTACTGACTACACAGATCCCATCATTATTTTCACTTTTCCAATTAAAAGAAAAAAAAACAAGAATGAAAGAGCCAGCTTACAATTAGATTGCTGTGTACGCTGCAACCCCTCTCCAGCCAATGCAAAATCTATTTAGGTTTGCAACTCAGATGCTTGGACCAGTATATCACCCTGCACTAACTTACAGCAGTCAGATTCATCAGACCAGTCCCCACAGTCATCGTCGCCATCACAGTGGTAGATGTCCAAGATGCAGCGTCCATACGCACACTGGAACTCCTCCAAGCTGCAGGTGGCAGCTGGAACATCTGATGCTAACAAGGGAATGAAAGAAAAAATGCCTGAGGTGACAGGGCACAATCCAGTTTAGATGCAACCTCCTCAGTCTAGTAACGGACGAGCAAGTACTCAATGGAAAGCTGTTGGAAATTACTAGCAGTTGCTGCATGTCTCTGCATGACTTGTATTACTGAGAGGAACCCAAATGCTGTTTGTGCTTCATGGAGGGGCAGGTTAAACCTATATATAAGAAACCCATGCAGACAATCCACTAAAAATAACAAAAACCAACCAAACAAAAAACAACAGCAACAAAAAAAACCACCCCCAAAAAACAAACCAAAACAAAATTTACACAAGATGTTAGTCTATAAACACTAACTTTTCAAGAGTTATTACGTTCTAGAGAAGTAAACAGCTAGGAAGAAGGAAAGGTTGATGGGAAAGCAAGAAAAAGGATCCAAAAGTGTCACCTTCCATCTTATCCTTGAGACACTATGTCTTTAGTGCCCCCCAGAAAGTGCTTAAATTGTTTATTAAACCTGAAAAAGGTAGATAAAAAAACAGATGGAAAAATACAGATACCCTTTGGGGTAGCTCTATATTAAGGATTGAGGCATGTCAGAATGCAAGGTTAAAGTATGGAGTAATTCCTTTCAAATTTTAACAAAAACAAGCACTTGAAGATCAAAGGAAGCAAGCAAGCAGCAAGGTGTCCAGGTCTGCACCTGACCTTTGAGGATTTCCCCCCACTTTCTTCACAAGCTTTTGCCAAAACAACCGTGCCTTATCAGGAAGGAGCACTGCCAGACAGATGACCCTGGGCAATGCCCAACAAACTTATAGTCAAGGATTTGTCTGCTGTTCTCTCTCCAACAGCACACTGTGTGGGAAGGGATGAAAAATATTTTGAGTCCCACACAACAGAATCTGACACCTCTTCTCATACTGTCCAGAGAATGAACTGCATGTTTCAGGCATACAAGTCTTCCAACTGAGGAGCTCTGAAATAAATCCATTTAAAAAAATGGCAAAGAAAGACTGACAGTGTGGGAAGTGAACTATGCATGTCTCTCCAACGTGAAGTAGTGGGCACAGCCTGCAGGCATGCAGTAAGAGCTTTAGTTCACTGAGTATCCAGTGGCTGGATACTAAAATGCGTGTTAATGTGTGCCTCATCAAAGGAGCCTGAACGGAGTGTCTGGGTCTCCTTGAGGAGAAAATCAAGTCAGTGACTTAGATTCTTACGCAATGTGATTCAATTATAGCACACACCCACCCAAAAGAAACACAGACACACAAAACAAAAAGAAAAAACACACACTAAAGAAGAGTACAGTCCCACCTTGTCCTAGATAAATGACAAGCAGGATTGGAGAGAGCAAAAAGATGAAAACCACATGGAAGGAGATAAGAGAAAGGGAGGTAGCCAAACTGAGCTGCTTAGTGAGTTACTTAAAATGCCATATAGAGACAACTGCCAGCCAGGACTGGAGAAGCGTTCCAGCTCAGAGAAACAGGGACACCAGTTCTGGGTGCCCCCCAGGCTCCCATAGGAGGCAAGGCTGGAACATCTCCCCTCCCTTCCCAAGGGCCTATTCATGGCCTGTGAGGAAGCGACGGGCCACGGAGTAAGAAAGGGAGAGGGGAAAAGGAGAGGGAGAGAAAGCGGCTTCCTCTTAAGCCCTTTCCTGGCCTGGAAATGTTTGCAGCCCCTGGCTCCTTGCCAACTCTCATTATCTGGAGAGATAAAAGACAACTCCCCCATGCATCCACTCCCCCTGCCCTTCAGGAGCTGGCGGCCCTGATCCCCCTCCCAGAGCCTTTTGAAGTTTCCTGCTATCTAGAACAAATTCTGCAAAAATGCCTTTCAGAGCAGCGTGGGGGAAGGGACCACCACAACTTCCACAGACACCGACAGCACTCACAGACACCGAAGAGAGGCGGTGGGGGTTAGGAGGGGACATAACAGACTCCTGTCCCACTTGCTACAAGCCTGTGAACATGGAGGACAAAACAACTGTTGTGGGCTCTCACAGCCCCCCTTTCCCATCAGTCACATCAGCTTCCGGCTAACTTGTCCTATCGGCCCTTTTCGGACAACGTCCTGCATAAAGCATCCGAGCGAAGAGAGGCTGGTCAGGCAGGCAGCCCCTGTGGTGTGCCAGCTGGGGACATGCAGTCCCTGAGGATGCTCTCAGGGAGCAGAGCCCCCCCCTGAAATTTCAGGCAGGAATCAGACACGACAAAAAAGAAGGGAATAGTTTTCTCCCCTTCCGCCCTGCCCTCCAACTCCTATGGTCCTATATAGAGCTGTATTCACAAAGCTAAGCCTCCAGCTCTGACTCAAGGTCACACAGCCATGGGAAGGAACAGAGAAGCAGCTAGGCACAGAAGCAGTATGCCTGTGAGGTAACGCAAGAGATGTACCGTTCTCTTGTGCCCTCTGGGGTAGGCAACAGAAAGAAACACAGCTGTCAGTACAGGCAGGACTAACTTGTTTTTGATCTCTGCTGCAGAAAACGTGCCAAACCCCAAGAAAGGAGCAGGTCCAAAGGGCTATTTCCTGTGGTTACAAAGCAAGGAGAGCACTTACGGCAATTCTCTTCATCTGAGCCATCCTTGCAGTCTGTGTCACCATCACAGAACCAGTGCTCGGCTATGCAGCTGCCGTCACTGCAACGGAACTCCTTCTCTGAGCACTTTCTCATATCTGCAGAGAAAGCAATGCAAATAAAGCCTTGGCTTTTCTCAGAATACTCAGGAAGCAACCGCACCATGCTCCTGTAGCTCCTAGGGCACCCACAAACAAGACTGCTCATTAAACCATACATACCCATGTCATGCAGCACCTGAGCAAAACCATCATTGTTCATTTAACTGACACAGAGGGCTTGGATTCAAAAGGAATCCGCAGGACTTCACAATGGCATGTCAAGGAATAACAGGTCTCAAGTGATTTTTGCCTGGCAGGTAAGCCACACAGCCTGAGATCCCAAGCAGCCAGCCCTGGGAACAAAATATCCCACAAGCCCAGCCCAGACAAGCCACCTGCGAGCCCTCGCCATGCTCAGGGGATCCTACAACTGCACGGGTTGAAGTCTGTGCAACCCCTTTTAAAGCACTGGCAGGACAGTATTTGTAGGACCACATCACTCACCACACTGCTCATCGCTGTTGTCACCGCAGTCGTTATCGCCATCACAGTGCCACAGGCTGCGGATGCAGTATCCATTCTGACATGAGAACTCATCTTCCTCACACTCCCGTGGAGCTGCAGGGACACAATGGAGATAAGGTGAAGGCAAGACAAGAACCTTGCAGAACACCAAATCTGTGACACGTTACAAATCAAGCAACATAGTCCTCCAAGAACACCGTGATGTTGGAGAGCTGATTTCCCTTCCCCTAACAATACCACTAGGGCCACTGTGAGGTTTCTTGAGTGTCTCTCTTCCACTCCATCCACAAGTCAATAGCACAACAGGCTCTAAAACTCGAGAACATGGGTTGGAGGAAGTACCTGGAAGAGAGAGAAGGAGCCACCCACCCTGTGCTGGTATTCTACCCAAGCCCCAAGCCAGGCTCAAGAGATCCCTGCACAGAAAAAAGGCAATCCAGGCCTGTTTTTAAACGAATTAATAGGCTCTATCATTATCTAACAAATAATTGCTGGTAGAATTATATCTCCACCTTCTTTTCACAACAATGCCAAAGCTATCTCAAAGGAAGGGAAACGTTCATTGAAAATGGAGAGAGAAAATTTAAACTTCCTCTTCTGAATGCCTCAGTATTTACAGCCTTATTCCACCCTCTTTGCCAGTCTTCTAAGGAAGCTTCTCTACAGACCAGTGAGGAAAGGGACTGCGAAATTAGCACCTGAGGACCTCAGTCCAACAGAAACCCTCCTAAGGTTACGTGCTGGTCTGAACAACCCTCTAGAAGTCTCTTATTCACAGAACCATGCCTTCCTCCTTTCATTAGTCTCCAGATCTTTCGATCACACCCTTCTCCATTGCTGCCTTAGATATGAGGGCATTCCAACTTTTTCTGAAAAACAGAAGACCAAACAAACCCAGACCTATAGACCTTTTCCTTCATTAACATTTTTGAATAGACTGGAAAACTGAGCTTAGTCCTGCAACCCAGAGCATCACACAAGATGTCAAACCCCTGAACCTGGCTTCCCAGCCCTTTGCCCAAAGGGGCAGACAAAGATCAGGGGCATACTGATCGAAGAGCGAGTTCATTTCCACACAAGTATTGGACATGGAATACTTTACAGCCAAGAGCTTTATTTTTGCATTTCTTGGGATGTGGTTCCTCCATCAGAGCCACTCTGGAGCACAATGCATGCAACTTTTGTAGAATTCAAGGGCTGTAGAGTGATGCTTATTAAGCAGCTGCAACCATCTCAACCAGACAGCAAAACATTTCTGCTCCTAACTGCAGCCTGATGCCAGCCCTAGCAGCCAGCGCAGTTTCAGAGAAGCTGAAGCTCCAGTGCTACGTAACACGCTGGTTCTCTGGCACGTACTGCCAAGCATGGACCTGACAATTTGTTGTGGAGAAGGAAAGCTCTAATCCTGAACACCTTTTGCTAATGGAAACGAACCACAAGTATCCCTTGTCCTCAACAGAAAGGGGAAAGGAGGGGGATGAACTCCAAAGACTCAGGCAAAATTCCCTCCATTTTAATAACCTGTAGAAGCCACAATGGCAGCACTGACAGCTCGCAGCCTGCCGTGGCAGCTCTTTTGAAGATGGTGCCTCACATGGCAGCAGACAGTCAGCTTTCAGGGTAACGAGTCTGTGTGTGGGCAGCACCCCTACAGCACCTCCCTCTCCTCAGGGAGCTCTGGTTGAAGGGAGATGATGCTGGGGACAGCCCCGCACAGCAGGAAAGTCAGACAGTGGAACCTGAGGCCACAGGAAGTCAGCCAGACAGGCAGTTCAGTAGGATTTGGCAGGGGTTAGGTGTTTCCACGAACAGGGGAGGACACAAGAGCTTGGCTCAGGGAAGTGCTTCATGGGACATTAACTAGCAAGGCTGCAGGTCATAAACGGTTCTCCAGCTGGATGGAGAAGCATCCCCTCCCCCAGGACACGCAGCTGAACAGCAAGCCAGGTGCCCAGGCGGCAGGGCTTACGGACATCAGGTACACACCTCTGTCAGAGGCAGGATATAGCTTATTACAAGCCAAAGGTCTGATTCAGTGGATAAATTCTTACGTTCCTGTAATAAAAAGGGTCAACTTGCCCCAGCCATGATGGCAGGCAGGCACTTCACCCACCCTCTCCCCGCAGAGAGGTGACTTACGGCAGTCCTGTTCATCAGAATCATCCTCACAGTCGTTGTCTCCATCGCAAACCCACGACCGGCGGATACACTTCCCGTTGTCACAGTGGAAGTCCAAGGGGGAGCAAGTGGGCAGCACTGCAACAGCAAAGAAATACCTTATGGAGCTGCGGCCAGCTTCCTTCCTGAAAGAGAAGTTCCTTCCCTCCTGAGGCTACACCTCTTCAAAACAAAAGACAGAAAATGTCAAGTCTTGAGGAGGAGCTGTCCCTCAGATGGGGACCAGGGTAGCTCTATAGCTTGGCAGTCTCTCCTCCCCAGAGAAGCACTGACCTTTCCACAATAAAGTAGCTGCCACAATTCCCCCACCAAGTTCCTTTTTTCTCTTTCATCCTTGAACCTGCTGTCCTCCCATAACCGCACTTGTTTTATAACAAACAAAATTACATTATCAGCATCTTTCCTGCATGCTTCCCAGCGCAGTCCATCCTGTTTGTATTACACAGCGAGTTCTTTAGAGTGAGAACTATCAGAAGCAGTGTTTTTGGGAACAGGATTTTGCAAGGTACATGTGTGTTCCAGCACAGGAACTCTGCCAGCATTTTTGTCTAACAAACCTGCAAGGAGAAGCTTAGAGGCAGGAATCCTCTGCTGGGGATAATTTGTTTTACCTCAGGTGTGGGCAGCAGAGTCCAAACCCTGATGGAGGTCTCCAGAAGGGCCGGAGGAAGGGGGCAGGCATGGGATGATATTGCCTACACAGGAGCCTGCTGACAATGGAGCGGAACCACAAATCCACAGTGTTTGAAGAGGCCTGGAGCCACAAAGCTGGAATTCAAGGGGGAGCATCAGCCCTGTCCTTCCCCCCACAGATGAGAGGAACACTCAACCCAGGGAGGTTCATGCTTTTAAGTGCTGCCAGCTGTGGCAGGGAAAGGGCTGCACAAGACTGTTCCTGACGGGTGTGTTCTCCAAGAACAATGTTCGTTCAGCGATGTGAAGGGGCAAGGGTTGGAGAGGCTAGCGCCTGAAACCCTTTCATCTGAGCCCAGCTTGCCGACAGCATCTCCCATCTGTCACCAGGCAAGCTAGCCCTCTTCTGTTATGCTGCTGCTTCTTCCCCTGCAAACGCTACCCTGGAGGTGGGAGTGCGAGGGGAGGGAGGCAGGTAAAAGAAGAAGACGACAGCAGCCATGCACGCAAGGAGGAGGATTTAATAAGTACAAATAGTCACATTTTCAGCTCTTCCAGCTTCCTCAACCCTCCATTTCCCCTTGGCCCAGCACTGCTGCCAATGTCCTGTGAAAGCTGCATGGATTACGCTATACAGAATCATTCACTGCTCTCTGTAGCAAGTCCTCCAACATTTCTCACCAAGGACCTGTCCTAAAAGCCTCCCACCCTAAGAATACACTAGTGCAGTTAAATTCAGACTTGCTCTAACATCTCTTTTCCTAACCACAAATTGAGATCATCTTCTCAGCTGTTCCTGCACTATGGCAGGTGTAGGCATCTCCGTATCCGAGAAGATATCACTGCAGACGTCACTGCTCTCAATGCTGAACCCTGCACTAGGTGACAAAATACAGAATCTGGCACTGGCCCTTGGGATAAGGTTCTTCCCATCATGTCTGGGATGCCCCCTGCAGATATATATCCAAGTCGGATCCAGCTACTTCTAGGCCCCAGAGAGGTATGAAGGAGAGGGAAGCATGCAAACCTGCATTTGCACCCCACAGGCTTGACAGTACCCTGGTCTTCCAATGGTTCAAAAAACGTGTAGATGTGGCACTTTAGGGCATGGTTTAGGAGGCACGGTGGTGTTGGGTTGGTGGTTGGACTAGATGATCAAGAGGATGCGACTGGTCTCTTTTTCAGTGGCGCTCGACGACAGGGCAAGGGGCAACGGGCACAAGCTGGAACACGGGAAGTTCCCCTGAAATCTGAGGCAAAACCCCTTTGCTGTGCGGGTGCCAGAGCAGCGGCCCAGGCTGCCCAGAGAGGCTGTGGAGTCTCCTTCCCTGGAGCCATTCCCACCCCGCCTGGACGCGGTCCTGTGCCCCTGCTCTGGGGGTGCTGCTCACGCAGGGGCTGGATGGGGGGATCCCCAGAGGTCCCTTCCAACCCCCGCCGTTCTAAGATTCTGTGATCTTTTCCAACCTTACTGATTCTATGGTTGACCCGTTTCCTTATATTGTGCTTTCTCTGAGCACCCCTGTGCTGCTGCATCAAAATGGAGAGGGAGCTTCTCCTTCTTCCCCAGCGCAGGCAGAAGGGGAAAACACTCCAGTTCCCAAGCTCCGCTTCCAAACAAAACCAAGACAGATTTTTGGATTCAGAGGGTCAGTCCCACAGATAAGCCCTCTCTCCCCCAAGCACAACATCCATACATTGCATGCTGAGCAAACCTTCCCTGGCCTCAGCTGCAGTTTCAGGACTAAGACCATCCCCCCCAGCATATGCTTTTCTGTCTGTCCTTACCGGTCCCAGCGTGACTAATCACCAAAGGACTGCACAGGAGCCACCTGGAAGGGAATTTGCATGCTGACTCTCCAGGGGAGAATTCTTCAGGCTCCCAGAGGGTTAGGCCATTAGCGCTGGTTCAGAGCCGATACCATTATCCCACTGAACTGCTGCATCCGTTCATGAGGTAACAACACAAAATGAAATTCCACCCCTACAGGGAGCAGTTCAGCCAATTTCATACTCCCCCTAAATATAAAAATGGAGTTTCAAGCACAGGGGAGGGGGAGCAGGGGGAAGAGGGCGAAACACAAACTGCCACATACAAAGGAGGACCTAATTCCCACCCCAGCAGACAGCAAGTGCGTGCCGGCCCCGACAACACCAGGGGGGAGATAAATCCACTTCTACAGGAGCTCTCCTTTAAAGGAGGAAGAAAAAACACAAACCCGCTTAAGACAAAAAACCCTACTGAATGAAGGCTGATGTCTCATAGAGCAGAGGAACTGCCAATGGGCTCAGGGCAGGGATCCACGTAAACTTGTAACCTGAGTCTAATAATGGCCAGAAACAGATGCTTCAAAGGAAAATGCACGAGATCCTGGGAGCAGCTTTCACACATGAGCGGTCTCCTCCCAGCTCTGCCCTCCCAATACACAATCCCTTCTCCCCATTAAAAAGCAAACTGCCTACACAGAAACATTCCTATGTTTCCTTCTATTCCTTCACAACAGGCTTCAGTTACACCGTAGAGCCCTTTGCTCTAGGGTTGTTATTCAGCCCTTTTGTTGGTCATTTTTTACTTCATATTTTGATGAGGTTTATTCCTATGGAGTTAAAGCTGAGGACATACCACTAACCCAGAGTTAATGTTTAGTACTGTTGTAAATATATCCAAAGTGTTTGGAAATCTGAAGTTAAGAGGAAATTCAAAAGTTAAGAGGTCACACTTAGGACATTCAAAGAACCTCCACTATATTTTGTCCTGACATCACGGAGCAACTATATAATTGCTAAGTGTATTGCTTTAACTTGTATAACTCATTTTAAAACTCTTCCATGGTCAGAAGAAGAGTACATGGCAATACAAATGAAGCAGTAGGAGCTCCTTTCACTGCCAGAGATGGAGCAAGTCCTCTGGACAAGCTGGATTAGTATCTTAAAGACTGGAAACAGGATCCCTATATTCTCTTCCCAGCTTCCTATTGATGTTTGCATGACCATGGGACAATTCTGTCTCTTTAGCCCCACTTTCCCACCTGTAAAACGAAGCATATTTATTACTTCCTAAGAAAGCTGCAAGTCCTTCATAGGGATTGCTTCCACTGATGAGAAAGTAATCACAGATTGCACTGACATACTTTCACCACTACTCATAGCAGGATTAGGTAATGCAACAGTAAACACAGTTAAGCCTCATCCCCCCCTTCCCTGCTCAACTCCAGCTTGATCTCTTCAGATCTGTGCAAAGAAACAATATTTTCCTAAAAGAGATGAGCAAAGGCAAGTCCTAGGATAGAGCTAAAGACAGACCAACGCCCAGACAGACAGGGACTAACCCGCCTCCGCAGGCAGAGCAGAGGGGCAGGATGGGGAACAAGCCCAGGGAAGGGGAGCCGGTGGGAAGAGCTAGGCTGGGCAGCGACAGCCCAAGAGAGCACATCTGTCAACTGACAGTGAGCAACACAAAAAGGCCTTTGAACTTCCAACCATTTCCCTGAGCTCATCCCTCTGCATGGTCACACTGGACATCATCCAAGGTTTCAGCAAAGCTAGGTCTATCATAAGCCTGCCATTCCTCCCCCTCTCCCAACTCCTATTACACAGGGCGCTCTTTTATGGCCCAGCAGAAGGGGAAGGGGGAGGGCAGGGGAAAAGGGAAGTTTATAAGGTAAAACGCAGACTGAATCACGTCCCGCTGTCCTTTGAACACTTTCTGCCTGTTGCCTGTGGTGAGCAGGTTGCTTTGTACCCAAGGACAGCAAGCGACTGATTTTTCAGAGCTCTGGAGCGCAGCGGTTTGAACAATACTGTTTGTTTAATTAGACAAACTCTTGGTCATGTGAAGAATGAGAAGTTAATTTAAAAAATAATTACAAACTAAAAAAAACAAACCCTCACGCTACCTACATTAGAGACAACTGCAGCCTGACCCCCAGCTACGTCCACACTCACGCTTGTGTATGAGCACATACGTACACACAAACATAAATCCGTTTGCTAGGGTCTGTAGCACGGTCTAGAAATAAGAATAAAGGACATCAGCCCACTCTGGGGAAGAAATAGGAAATGCTGAGTCTTACTAACTACATTTTGGAAAATCTAGCTCCAGAAGAACATAAAATGTTTCCAATCACGCTGCTGAACTGTATTTAAGGACGTTGCTGGTCAAAAAAAGGGAGAAAGAGAAAAAACAATTTTAGAAAGAGTATCGGCACCCAATCTTTCACAGCCCTTTGATCACAAGCGCTCTGCCCGAGGGGGCACCGCATTAATTCCGATGCCTTTTAAAGGAAACACACATACTCCAAGCCCAGTAAAACGATGACATATGGTTGCAAATATGAACTGGTGTCTTTTCAAAAGAAACTTGGACTCTTGTCAAGAGTTCCTAACTAGTAAAATTTGAAGTTTAGAAGTGAAGCTTCACCTGAGCTCTTGCATCTTAGCTCAAGACTGGTGAGTAAGCGATAGGCAGAGAGAAGATGATTCCTCTAAAGTTTCCATTAATTTTAGAAGATGACCTGGGAGATTTTTATCCTCACATCACCTCAAAAAATTTTGTTGTGGGACTGGTAAGCAGGCGATACTGATAGCCCTGTTCCTGGCAAGGAAGAGACCCTCTCCTGGGCTTGAATGAGTCGTAGCTCAACAGGAACTGCCTAAATTTCACAATGAGTTGGGAACAACAGACCACATTAGGTAAGCTTTAAGGTAAAAAGGAGTAAATTCTTCTTCAGTCCCTTTAAATTAAAAAGTATTGTACAACAGTGCATGGAGCTAAGCAAGCAAGTCTGCATCCCAAGGAGCTACACATTTACAAGCTGATTAGGTATGATACAGATCCAAAATGCAGAGTAAGAAGGCTCTGCTGGGGGATGGTTACGAGGGGATTTGGCATATCTTAGGAGAAACAGAACTATTTATCAATCCTCAGGCCAAGTTTACTCAGTTGTCCTTTCACCCTTGCCACAGGAAGTAAGACTCATTCACACCAGGCTGGACTTCAAAGCGCACGCAGGAGGGCAGAATGAAAGCCATTCCTCCGCTCGCATGCGGCTTTCGTTAGGGACAGGCCAAAGTAGTCTCTGCTGGCACAATGCAGGAAGGCAGCTGAGCTACTCTGTGCATGTGTAGCAAGGGCTTTCCAAGCCAGACACTGTCAGCAAGCCAGAGAGCTGACACCAGAGAAAGTCTATGAAGCTGGCATGACAGCTGGGAGGTTGCTTATTACTATTATTACTACAGCTTGTAAACATGATCCAGAGCAGGAAGCAAACATGTCACAGAATAATTGGCTCCCATCGCAGCAGGGCTTCAGATTTGCAAGAAAAAGCAGTTCCTTTCACAGCCAGGTAAGCAGAGGCAGGGCTCTCCCAAAAACGATGGGAAAATACCTATGGGAGGCAGACATTCCGAGGACATCAATATAAGTGGAAAATGTCTGGGGTGTGCAGAAGGGGTAACAGCTGAGGAAAAACTTAGTGCAACTGAGCCAAAAAGTGGAAATTTGTTTCATAGCTTGTAACAGAACATTTAAAAAAAACAAACACCAAAACATGCCACATTTTAAGAATGTATCTCAAAACTGAAAATCTCTCTCAAAAGGAAGAAACATTCCCTGTGTCTGCTCGTTTTTCATAGTTGCAACTCCTCTCACTCACTGCCAAGTATCTTGCCTTTTTTTAAATTTTATTTTTATTACACACAGTGCATTTCAAGCTATGTCATTCTTTAACTGAAATGACAGGTTACCAGTTCAAGGCTAGAAAATTGCATTAATATAGAATTTAGTAACCTCCAACCAACTACTCAAGTGTACGCAGTGCTATATAGACACAGATGCAAGATTGAAACTTCACTTGCTAAAGTAATTTTTGTATTTATCCCCACCCAGTGTTTCACTCTCTTGCTTTATTAGGAGGCCAGCAGTCCAATGTTTTCCACTCTCCTCTCCCTTTTCCAGGGAAGTAGACAGAACTCTCTCAGGAACTCATTCTTGTCATTGTATTGGCTTACAGTATACATATGAGCTGATACACTGAAGGAAAAGCAGATCTTAAAACAAGAATAGTTGCAGCTTTATTTCTCTGAAAGTTAGGACATTCACAGGAGAATGAAGAAAATCCTGTAACTGTAAAACTAGCTTGCAGCAGACCAGTAGAAATGTGGGATTCCTTGCAATCACTTCTGTTCACTCTTCTGATCAGAGATGTCTTCTTGATGATATTCCAGTTCCTGTCTTTAAAACTCAGAGCTGTACTTCCATACATTGATGAAAAAGAATCCCAACAGCTTTAGCGTCTCAGTACATAAGTGATTGCACAGACAGGTTCATGAGTCACAACAAACCACTGGGCTCACCCCAGCATGAAGACTAGCCCCATGGTTTTTAAGGAACCTCACTGATTTTTTAACTAGGCCTTTAATATATCTGGGGCTTATAGGATGACTTCATCAGGACAACCCAAACCTACAGCTCAATATTTGTTTCAAATAGAAATTCACCAATTTCAGACCTGGCATAAGTCAATAAATAAAAAATAAATAAAGCTCAAACCAGAATTTGTCCAAAATTTCACTGTGACCAGACCACTGTATGCATGTCATGGACAGATGGCCATGGAAGGAAAGAAAATCTGTGAACTGACCGTTCCTCATGTACTAGGTGCAAGCATCAGTGCTGATTTGCGAGAAGCTTAAATTGATTTAAAGTTCAGGTTGCGGTTCCAAGGGGCTCACGCCCCACCTCTGCTCTTGCATTCCTGCTGCCTTCTTTATGCTTGGCACAGTCAGCAAACAGATCAAATGGAAAGTTAACCCCACAAATGAGTACACCTTCACAAGGCTCTTGTACGCCATGCAAAAGAGAGGGATTTAGCAAGCAATCTGCTCTAGCAAGAAGTTTCAGCGCCATAATAACTAAGACAGGAAACAGCACAGACAACTACCATGAACCTACACTGTAGAGTTGATCCAGTTCTTACAAGCTAACAATAACATCACATACCTGGACTCATAATGAGCAAGATTCAGCAGGCTTAATGGAATAAGTGGTCCTACGGCCCCTCCACTGCAACCCTGCATGAGTGTGCTGAAGCCATGCACTTAACATTTCTATAGAGTCCTTAGCCCCACTGCTCAACTTTTTTTTTTTTTGCTTTCTTCTTTCCACTACATTGCACTCAGAGTACTTCTGGCTGTCAGCTGAAAAAGTTCTCCTCTTTGTATTTATTCTACTAAAATGCAATATTTAAAATGGGAGCTCACATTCTAGTCATTCCCCTTGAGTCATTTTTCTACTCAATATAAATGCAGCTTTATCTCCCTTCCCGTCTTGTCATATCTACTGTCCTCTGTACATGCTGGCTTGCCTCTCTCACTAAACTGCAGAGACCTACAGCACAAGTCATGTTCTGATGAGATGTTTAAACATTCCCATCTTATGTGTGCTCTTTTATAGACAGCTCCCTTTGCTTCAGTCTTATTCCTCCCTTTGCCTTGTTAGAAACTGTAGATTAAAGAAGGCAGAAGTCAAACCCAGTTCCTATGTTCTCTGACTCACTTGGTTGTCTGCCTCTACTTTATATACTTCCCAACCTCCAGTGCCTGAGAGTATCAGCAGATTAATCACAGTTCACTACTACTCCCTAGTTTGCACAGCTTCCATCCAAATTCGTATGGGCCAGGATATAATATAGGTTTTTCTCTACTCATCTAATTCATGCTAAACCCACCCAGAGTGGCACTTCTTATCAGTTCTCACCTAGCTGGGCTCAGCTACACAGATGCTGACACTACGCAGTAACTGCAAGGCAAGTTCTCTCAGCAGATCCCAAGACCAATGAATGTTGATTACAGTGCTCACCTTTCCCTTCCTTCACAGGGCAGCCGGGACAGAAACTAGAGTGTTACTTAAGAGGGCAGACACCCTCAATACACTTCTTCACACTGCTTACTTATTTTTCATTACTATTTAGAGCAAACCCATATAATTTAGTTCACAGATAGTGCTTTTGCAAGGGGGGCAGGGAGGGGAAGAGGTACTTCTCCCCGTCTCTCCTCTCCTCTCCCTCTAAAACATTTACCTCCAACAGCCATCTAAAACCAGCTGCAAAAGGCAGAGTTGGGCTTTCACTGTGATTTATGTGAGTGGACACTGGCTCTGTTAGACTCTGAGTACTGAAGTCAGTCAAAAGGGTGTCATCTACAGTCTTAATCATTTGTCATACAAAAACTAGGATGTGCCTGTAAAACAGAGAAGCACCTGCAGAGAAAAAAAGTTAAGACATTCAGTTTTCACAAGCACAAGTCAAGAAGGGTATTCTTACTGCAGCCATCTTCATCACTGTGGTCCCCACAGTCGTTGTCTCCATCACATTGCCACTGAGCAGGGATGCATGTGCATTCACCAAAAGCACTGACAGCACATGTAAAATGATTACGTCCACAGGAGCATTCGGTGCTACTTGTAACACCTGTAAAAGAACAAACAAAGAAAGAAGAGATTTTGAAAAGATCCGTCTCTTTTAGGATAAATGCATTAAATACAAAGCGATGTGGCAATTCTTCCTCCATGTACGCGCTATATGTGTGAACACATACTCTACTGCAAAGGAAAACATTCACCCCCCTCACACTGTTGAAACAGGA